>JAKOGI010000218.1:760000-882889 GCA_029747015.1 Carnegiea gigantea
GTGGGCATTATGAACATCTGCCTCTTCATGAACTTATGCAAACAACTTCTTTTCGAAGTCTTTCAACTTTTCCCTAGTAATTTTTCACTAATTATTAGTCGTTTCTAAATCATCATGTTTACTCTCGTAGCTCTCCTTATTTGTTTTTTTGTACACTGTCAGCTTCCTCATTTTCCCTCACTTTTCCTCTTACCTTTCCTAACTGGTGAATCCTCTGCATCTATTAAATCATCAATGAATTCAAACCAATGACCAGGGTCATGTATGAACTCACTGTCCTTTGATGACTTATTCCATGAGTTTTCTCTTTGACTGTGACCATGGATATGGGACTAAGGTCTTGGATCTTCTCAATCATACTCAACACTTTGGCTTGCTGGTTCTTTGTTGTTTGGATTGCAAGCTTTTGGTGGGGCTTTTTGTTGGTGAACATGGGTGCTTGAGGTTTTGGCTCCTTGTTTTGGTTAACATAAGGATTAGAGGGGTTCTTAACCTTTTTTTTTTTTAAGGTTATGAGGTTAATTCAGTGTGGGTTTTGCAGCTTTTGCTTATTGAACTTTTTCTTTGTAGGGTTTAAGGTTTTGTGGGTTTCTTGGTTTTCTTAATCAAAGGAGATGAAGATTTAATGGGGGTTAGACTCTTTGTTTGGGGAGATAAAGGCTTTAACTGGGAAGGTTTTGGGGGGAGGGGGTCTTAGGCCTTGGGCTACTAGGGTGTTTGTGGGCTTGGTGCACCTTAATGGTTGAAGATACAGTTGGCTCATTTTCTGTTGTGCCACTTACTTTTCTTTTAGTCCTCTTAGTTTTTGAAGATGTAGGTTTTAACTAGGAAGGTTGGATGTTTGTTTCATGAGCACCATCTTCACAAACATCATTTGGACTAGGGAGACTTCGAAGAAGTAGCTGTGGCTCATCCACTCCATGCAAAACATACATCTTAACTTTATCTTCACCCCAAATTGGTTTAATCATTTCCTTAAAGTCATCATCAATGTACACTCTCCTCAACGCACCTCCATTGTACACTCATGTGCCAAATAGAAAAAACTTAGACAAAGCTTCATTCCCTAAATCCTTAGCATACCGTTTTAGCTCAAAGAATGAGAATTTATCAATATCGACAGGATCGACTCCTTCATATTTCAGTTTTTTCCCCTTCACAGCCTTACTCCAATGATGAATATGTGGGGTTATTTCATTATCATCCATTACACAAACTGAACTACAACAAATTTAGAGTAAAATAAAGACACTCAGATAAGTTACATGAACAAAAATATAATAAGGAAGAATCCTCAAACCCTAGATTAAAAGTACCAAATCACACACACACACACTAAATAGCATCAAATCCCTTTACTTTGATCAGCTAACAAAACCAATTCACAATTACATCTCAAATTAACTTAGTATGAAGAGAAAGAAAGAACAATGTGTTAGCTCTAAAAGGTTGATCACGACTAATTGATCTGAGTTACCACCCCTTCTTGATCATCGACAATTGCACAATTCAATGTCGAACTTACGCACCCTTCTATAGTTTCCCAACTTTGCAGGACCAACTTTTACTGTCATTTCAATGTTTCAACAGAGGTAATAGTGATTTCATGGGGGGAGAGAGAGAGACAGAGAGAGAGAGAGAGAGAGAGAGAGAGAGAGAGAGAGAGAGAGAGAAAGAGAAGACTAGAATTGAGTTTGGGAAATAGGAATTTGGATATAATTCATGAGGAGTGGCAAGGCAAAGAGGAAGGGAGGGAGAGGAGGAAATAAGAGTTCTATTTTTAAAAAAATTAAAATCAAGATGCGAACTTGGTTTAATTAACTTGCTAACATGTTTAAAAAATTCAAAAATCACAAGTTAGTCAATCCACCACCATCCATGTATATACAAAAACCGTTCACATCATGTACTCGGTGAGTCAATGCCGCCAAAATCAGTGATAATTTGTTTTTAAAAAAAACACCCATCAAAAGTAATATCATTGGTACTAGTATAGACCCGTGTAATGCACGGAATATCTTTTAAATTAAATTTAATTTAAAAGCTATAGAGTATTCATTTTATAAAATCATTTATCTCATAACTATTTATGAACATTAAGATAAAACATTGTCTGATTTACTTGATCATATAATTAGCAAAATTAGCTTTTTATGTCAATGGAAACTTTAATTGGTAACTCAAATCCTTCTCCCCTACGTCTAAAAGTCTCAAATCTTACTAAGTTCAGTTGTAAAATAGATTATATATGGGAAAACTAACCCATTGAAAGTATGTCCTAATTCATGAAATAATTAGCACATAGCGTGAGAAAATTGGGATCATGTATCACTCATATGTAAAATAGTTTATGCATTAGATGACACTATCTTCGAGAATAATTAGATATCCAAGTCTCTTTCAAAACAAAGTCATTTCCTCCTTTTAACTCCTATGTTTATGCATTATACATCAACCTTTATAGATTGTAAATTTTACGCCATAATGTATCTAACATCTACGACTCCCTATAATAACCTATAGAAAAATATGAATCAAAAAATATAACTATATTAGAGACCATCACCTAACTATAAACACAGAAAGTTATACACAAATTCCCGTATAAGGTTTGAACTCCAATCCATTATACTGAATAATTCATTTGTTTCTTTTAATGAGTTGCTTTGCTTCCTCCTTCTTGCTTATTAGCATCCCTCTTTGTAATATCTTCAAAGAATGTTACTATTGCAAGACCTTCAATTATGACCCAAAAACAACAGTAAATTTCGCAGTCATTCATTTCTCATGTTGTACAATTACATCACATTCCCTTAACCGAGTTCCAAAGGCATATAAAAATCATCATGGAAAATAATAAATAATTAGTCAAAGTAATCATCCGATCGTATAATGACATTTTGAATTAAGTAAAGAAATTACCAACACATTATTGCATCCTCTTGGAAGTTACAATGCATGTGATAACATGCACCCGTATTAGAGAAAATCCTTTAATTTTTTAAAGATTCAAACACTGAGGAATAATAGCAATATCAATTAGAAACCACTTATCATGGAAAAGTTTGATACCTAAATATAAACTCAAAATAAATCACAAACGACTTATTGCAAAATGAAATCTAAACAAATTAAAAAAAATTAAATCCAAATTAAAAAATAAAATTACCTCCTTTCTTAGTCACACACCACTCTCCCAAATTTCCTGAGTTAAGTACTTGAAAGTGTCTAATGTCGTGAATTACTATTCAATAAGGACTTAAAGTTAGCATCAAAGTACATAAAAAACCTATGGTAGAAAAAAGAGGTATAATAGGACCTTAAGCAGGATTAATTTCTATAAGGACATATAAAAGAAAACAATAACAAAATAGGAGTTACAATATGCAATAAATATACTATATTTTTAACTCAAAGTGTATGAAATAATTGAGAAAAAATTAATCCACCTAAAAAAATGCATACATATTACTGCCTTCTCTCATGATTTTTTTGCACAGTATCTAACTAGTATAATTAAGGTACTCAGAATTAATTCTTCACCACTAATTTTTAATAATGGATTAAATAACTAATAAAATTAAAGTTTTTCATCAATGGTGGAATTTAGGCTCCCTAAATTACTTTGATAAAATAGCCACTTCAAATACTTTGCTTAAGTATGCTCTTATTGGTGCAAATATATTCTATTCTATTGCTATTCTATATTAAGAATTAAAATTTGATAATATTGCTATACCCCAACCTCCATATTTTTGTGTCACTGAAAATACAAACTTTTTACTAAAGATATTTCAAGAAATTATTTTTGGGGGGCATCACGAGGAACTTTTTTCATAACACATTTATTCTTATGTGTGTGTGAAATGAATTTTTAAAAATATAGCGATATCAAATGTAATATCTCTTGAAAATTTATCGTTAATAATAAGAATCATAGTATAAAATTTATTCTCTTTCATCAAATACTGAACTGTATGTCCCTTTAAACTTCATTATTTTAGTTTTTTCACAAAAATATTTTAAAAGAGATAGCAATTTATGCCAAAGTGAAGGCATTATTTTCTAAAAATACATTATATTCCTTTATTTGTCTTTTTTCCCCCTTCCCAGTTGATCGAAATATTCATCCAAGTCCTTGAAGGACACTTATTTGTACTTGAGGTTCGCATCAGACGGCAATGCAAGACTTCAAGTCTTTCCACAAGTATTAACTCGCAAAATCCCTAATTCAGTGTACATCATGTTAAAAATATGCTCTACCATTTGTTCCTCATAAATGAAAAGACAAAATTGACCTCAAACTCGAAATGAATCCATCAATACCCCTCAGGATCGAAATACCCTCTAACTAAAATTAAAATTTTCAAAGCCGATTGTCCCTTTCTAAATCAATAAATCGTATTATCATCCTTCCTATCAAAATCTCAGACTTTACAAATCAACCACCCTCCTCCAAATTCCATTATCTTGACTATCCCATTTGTCATTCTTACACCTTAAAAAATAAAAAGAAATTAAGCAATCAGACCATCACACAATGCTGGTAGATTCAATCCCAAGCACTAAAAGCAAAAGAAAAAAGGAGGAGATTTTTATATGTTCTTCTAGTCTTTGTACACCTCCATTGCTTCATCAGTATCGTTTGTGTTTTTCCGTTCTCCTTGTACCTATGTATCACAAAAATCCCTAAACAAATTAGCCAAAAAAAATTTGAAAAATTCTTCTCATAAATAATTAAAGGGTGACTATCAAAGAAAATTAGGGAACAAGGAATATTATAGAAGGATTTACAAAATAAAGTGAAGAAATCAATTTCCTGGAGAGAGAAAGAGAGAGAGAGAGAAAGAGAGAGAAAGAGAGAGAGAGTGAGCGAGTGAGAGAGAGTGTGTATGTGTGTGCGCGCATGCGCTTTGATGAGGGAAAGAGACATGCAAAGAATCAACAACCAAAAATATCGAAGCACCAACATTCATGTGTCATGTACAATCGAAAATATAGGGACAGGTAGTTAACTCCGCTAAGTTTTATTTTTAAAAAATAAATAAAAATAAAGTAATATTTTACTTGGAGATAGACGACAGTTATAAACTTTTTTTTAACTTTAAAATCAATGGTTTAGATTTAATGAGTTGATAATATTTATAGCTAAGATTACATCACAAATCACTCTTGTGTTAGTATTTTAGGGTTTTCCAAATAATGCTATTAATATAGTGCAGATTGATAGACATATTAAATATAAAATCAAAGACTTAGATTTAATAGATGACTAATTTTTATGGCTGAAATTACATCAAACCTGCAAATTACTCATGTTGTGGCTGGCATTTTAGGTTTTCCTAAAGATAATCACTTTTTTTAACTACTTGGATTTATTTTTTTTTTACATAATAGAATTATCATGTATCTTTTATCAAATATAACCTAAATTATGAACGATTTTTTTAAAAAATAAAAATTAAAAAAGAGTATTTTACTTAGATAAGGTGGTTTTTTTAAAACTAAAATATATGGTTTAGATTTAATGAATAAATATAACTGCCTAGTTTTTTCCAAAATAATTGGATTATCATATATCTTTTGTCATGTATATTCAAAATCATGGGGGATTTTTTAAATAAAATAAAGAGATATCTTAACTTTAAAATCGACGGTTTAAATTTAATACATAAATAATTTTTATGGTAAAGATTACACCAAGTCCTGCAAATCACTCTCATTGCACCATTCTAGGGTTTCGTAAAGATTACTATTATAATAGTACTAGTATAGACACATGCGATGCACGGACTATCTTTTAAATTAAATTTTAATTTAAAAATTATACAGTATTCCTTTTATAAAATCACTTGTCTCATAAATATTTTAGAATATTAAGTAAAACAATATCTGATTTACTTGATCTTATAATTAGTAAAATTGACTTTTTCAACCAATAACAACTTTAATTGGTGAATCAAATTCTTCTCCCCTGTGTCTAAAAGTCTCAAATTTCATTAAGTTCAGTTGAAAAGTGAATTATATCTAAGGAAACTAACCCAGTAAAAGTAGGTATTGATTCATGAAATAATCAGCACATAGCATGACACAGTTGGGATCATGTATCACTCACGTATAAAATAGTTTTGTTATGTTATAAGTGAAAAATACCCTTCCTTTATATTAGACAATACCACCTTCAAGAATAATTAGATATCCAAATCTCTTTCAAAACAAAGTCATTTTCTACTTTTAACTCCTATGTTTATGCATTATACATTAACTTTTATGGAATGTAAATTTTACACCATAATGTATCTAACATTTGATACTCCCTATGATAACTCATAAAAAAAATAAATAAAAAAATATAATACATATTAGAGAACATCACCTAGTTATAAACATAGAAAATTATACATAAATTCTTAGAGTTATTAGAGAAGCAATTTCCAAAATAAATTGAAGAAATCCATTTCTTAGAGAGAAAGAGAGAGAGAGTGTGTGTGTGCATGTGTGTGCGTGCACGCGCGCTTTAATGAAAGAAAGAGACGTGCACAGAATCAACAGCCTAAAGTATCTAAAGCCCCGACATTCATGTATCACGTATAATCGAAAATATGAGGAATAAGTAGTTAACTCCCCTAAGTTTTGTTTTTAAAAAATAAATAAAAATAAGTAAGTATTTTGCTTGGAGAGAGTCGGCAGTTACGAACTATTTTTTTTAAAATTTTAAAATCAAAGGTTTAGAATTAATGAGTTAACAATATTTGTGGCTAAGATTACACCAAGTTCCCTATATCACTCTCGTATTAGTATTTTAGAATTTTTCAAATATTGTTATTAATATAGCGTAGATAGATAGGCAGATTAGATACAAAATCAAAAGCCTAGATTTAACGGATGACTAAGTTTTATGGTTGATATTACATCAAATCCTGCAAATCATCCCGTTGTAGCTAGCATTTTAGGTTTTTCAAAGATTATCACTTTTGTCAACTGCTTGAATTTTTTAAATAATAGAATCATCATGTATTCTTTATCAAATATAATCGAAATTATGAATTTTTTTTTAAAAAATAAAAATTATAAATAGGTATTATACTTAGATAAGGTGGTTTTTTTAAAACTAAAATCTATAGTTTATATTTAATGAATAAATATAATTGTCTAATTTTTTCATAGATAATTGGATTATCGTATATTTTTATCATGTATAATTGAAATCATGGGGGATTTTTTAAATAAAATAAAGAGATATTTTAACTTTAAAATCAATAGCTTTGATTTAATGCATAAGTAATTTTTATGGTAAAAATTATACCAAATTTTGTAAATCACTTTTATTGCATCATTCTAGAATTTTGTAAAGATTGTTATTATAATAGTATAAATAGATAGATTTTCTGGGAAAAAAGTAATATTATTAGCATACAAGAAAAAGGAATATTTTTTTATCCAACGACACTTGAGACCGGATTATTTACATCCAATTTTGCAAAATAAAAGGCGACCGCACTCCATTCCTCCAAAACTTACTCCACCAACCCCTGGGCCCTGATATCGCCATACCCCATTGTCTGGCATCATCTACCCCCACCCCCACCAAAAACCACACCGAAAAACCAGAGAAAAAGAGACTCACAAACAGCTTATCCTTCTCAGCTGAAGCTCAAACTTCTCACCGATGGAGATGGATCCAACAACCCAGAAAAACCCAGAAACCCAATCCCTGGAAGACGAGAACCAATCGTCTCTCCCCAGCGCCATTGTTATACCACCCCCAACAGCTTCCATCTCTCTTTCTCTCTCCTCAGTCCTCCCAACCCACTTCTTCACCCCTACGAAAACCACTCAATTGCTCTCGCCAAAATCCGTCAAAATCCCACACCAGATCTCCTCTGCTCTCTCTCTCTCCTCCTTTACTATCTCTCCTCCTAAACCCTTCTCGAAGAAGTCCTCCTTCTCCGCCATTCCTCTCCAAAACCCTCTCTTTCTCAACCCTCGTCTCCCCTCTGAGCCCTCCAATGGCGCCGCTCTTCGCCGTGCAGCCATCGTGTGGTTCCGCAACGACCTCCGAGTGCACGACAACGAGTGCCTCACCACCGCCAACAACGAGTCCATGTCTGTTCTTCCTCTCTACTGCTTCGACCCCAGGGATTACGGAAAGTCCTCATCTGGGTTCGACAAAACCGGGCCGTATCGAGCTTCTTTCTTGATCGAGTCTGTTTCGGACCTCCGGAAGAGCCTCCAGGCCAGAGGGTCCGATTTGGTGGTCCGAATTGGAAAGCCCGAAACTGTTCTTGTAGAGATGGCTAAGGAAATTGGTGCAGATGCGGTGTATGCCCACCGAGAGGTTTCGACCGAGGAGGTCAAGTCTGAGGAGAGAGTAGAGAAGGCCATGAAAGAGGAGGGTGTAGATGTCAAGTACTTCTGGGGTAGTACATTGTATCATTTGGATGATTTGCCTTTTAAATTGGAGGATATGCCCACAAATTATGGTGGGTTTAGAGAGAGAGTGCAAGGGTTGAACGTCAGGGATACTATAGCTGCTTTGGATCAGTTGAAGGGTTTGCCTTCAAGAGGGGATGTGGAGCCTGGGGAGATCCCTTCTCTTGTTGATTTGGGTCTTAACCCAAATGCCACTTTGAGTCAGGTAGATTGACTTTTCTTCTGTTGCTTCATTTTGTTTTTTTTCTGTGTTTGTTATATGTTGTGATTTTGTTGCCACGTATACAAAATAGAGGTATTGGTGTATCTACTTGGATGTGTTAGTGACTTAATACCTTAGATTTGAGTTTAATGTGCTTGTTGCTCAGCTCTTATGCACTTGTTAATTCATTTCAGTTGATGTTTGCAACTTTGTGCTCTTTTAGAAGTTATTCTTTTGCTCAATTCACTAAGTCTATCCAGTTTTTGATTCTCTTTGGAATGTGGAGCTATATGCATTTAAGTTCATGAAAAAGATCAGACCCAAAAAAAAAAGAAGAAGTTCATGAAAAAGATAGGGATAATATAGCTTCGTCCATGGAGATGGACTTAATACTTGACAACTTGTAGCTTGGTGCTGCTTTCTGTTATTTGCATCATTTGGTGCCTCTGATTTGTGATGTCAGAATGGATAAATTGGTTGCAAACTTGCAACTTTAGAGGCGGTTAAGTGGTCGGTATATGTTGAAGTTGGCCATTCTTGAATCATTGTATGTTTGCCATGTTTAGGACCTTCCTGGCAACCTGTTATGACTCTGTGAGCCGTTCCCCTTAGGAAAACGTGAGTTGTTTTGTCATGCAAAAGGAGCAACAACAACCTGTGTAGTGATGGCACAAGCTTGGGAGACTGGTTTCTTATGTGAATCCAACCTGCAACTATTCTGGAAATCTCAGTGATGGGGAATTTAAACGTTGATGCATATTTTATGTCTGCTTGATTTGGACCCTGCCCTATGATGCTTTGCTGTATGAGTATATATATTTTGATTACATGAACGAAGATTTATATAGAAGTTGCAATTAAGGCAAGTAATTGAACTTTGGACTCATAAGTGGGTAACTATGTTGAAGACTTGAAAATTGTGGTAACAATGATATTCTGGGAGAAAACGACTGGTAGCACCCCTGGAGAGTGCAGTCTTGCCTTCTTGAAAACAGAGAAGCAGAGAACTTAGGACTTTATGCTTGATAAAATTTCATTTGGCCATTTGGGTGAATCTTAGTGATGGCCAATTGCCATTGATAGAGTCTGCCATAAAAGATTCATAAAAACAAACTGCTTAATATTGTCTTGCTCATGTTAAGGCACTACAAGCATTTGAAAAAGAAAACATGATTGGAACTTAGTAGTATTTGCCATGTGTTGTCATAGGTCCTAGTATCGATATGCACAGGCGGTATGGTTATGTAATATATAATCCAAGTTTTTTATTTGTGATTATGTGGTGTAGGATGGGAAACCGGCCGCCCATGCCTCCATGGTGGGAGGAGAGACTGAAGCATGGCAAAGGCTCCAAAAATTTGCTGCTGAATGCAGAGCACAGCCACCCAAGACGAAGGATGGCACTACCAGCATATATGGTGCCAACTTTTCATGCAAAATTTCTCCATGGTTAGCCATGGGATGCCTCTCTCCTCGTCATATGTTTGATGAGCTGAAGAAAACTGCCTCCAGGTAATATTGATATTGCTTTCCTTGGGGTTTTTGTACTGTTTTCTTTTTTTTTAAAATAGCTTTCCAACTTGTTTTTTTTTTTCCCTCATGCCTCACGATGTTCCGATCCGACAGAACAATTTCTGCCTCAAACCGGAAAGATGGTGATGATGGAATGAACTGGTTAATGTTTGAGCTATTGTGGAGGGATTTCTTCAGGTGGGTTGACAATTGACAGACCACGAAGCTAAATTATATATTAGTGCTGATAGAGCTGTAACTCTAGAAATTAACCCAAAATTCTTATTGATTTTGGGCTTTCAGATTTATCACAGCAAAATACAGCTCTGCAAAGAAACATCTCGATGCTGTCCCTGCAACTGCTTGCACAGGTGCTCTTGCTTGATCAAGGACCAAAGCATTGTTGTCTGTTTTTCAACTGTTTTTGGCTTGTTCATTTTGTACCTTGGCCTCATTTTCCAATAACACGAGCCAATCCTTGTGGTTTACTTTTCAAGAGGGGTTGAACTGAACCTTTTTATCTGTTGCAAGTGGGATCCCAAATGATATGTCTTTAACCATCTAACTACACACGATTATAGCTGGCAAATAGGTTGGATTTTACTTTTTTTCAAATTGAATTTGTCCTGATTGTAAAATACATAGATGTGAATCTGACCTGTTTACCAAATGCACCGAACCGAAAATCATTGCGTTTCAATGCTAGGTAGGAATGAGTGAATTTATGATGCCTTCTGACTTTCAGCCCTAATTTCCGGGTGAAAGAAGTAGCATGTACTACGCCTGGGTAATAGGCAAGGGCCCCAGTGACTCAGCGAGCCCCCAACCGAATAATCGGGTTAAGATTGCCAGTTAAATGTGTAAACGGGTGAGGCCCATATCGGGTGTAAATTAGCGGCCCAAGGTTAGGTCAGTTAAATTGACACAGTAAGGTAAGGAGGAGCGAGATAAAGCGTGAAACTTACCAATCTCTCTCTCTCTCTCTCTCTCTCTCGTACGGACATACTCGCGTGCGCGTGCGCGTGCGCGTGCGCGTGCTTGTGCTTATGCACTCACAGACTCTTAAACCTGATTGTTTACCTAGACTTTCGAAAGTGTAAGTGTCCCAAGTTTTTGCTCACCCCTTTCTTGCCTTTATCATCAGTCATCACCATCGAATAAAATTTCAACCGCCTGAACTCTCTGTGTTTTGCTCTGCTAGTTGTTCGGTAGCCTATTTTTCCCCCTTTTTTGTCAATCTCTTTCAATTTTCTGACCGAAGATTTGGAACTTTTTATAATACATTTGAAGATAAAATTGGGTGTTGATGTCAACAAGAACCCTGGGGTTAAGAGTGTGACAGCAAGGAAGAATGGGAAGATAGAGAATGCTTTTTTGGAGGTGGATGCATGGACGGATGCAATTACTCAAATGTGAATTCAAATTGGGGTGTGAATTTGTTCAAATTCATGAATTTGGTTGAAACATGCAAGAACTCTAGTTTTTGAGAGCTTTGCTCATTTCAAAGGCAAAGACTCGGAGAAACAAGATGACTTCCTTTCTAAATGAGAGAATTTTTTTTTTCCCTTGTTGGGGGAAGGCGATGTAGAGAAGGGAGAGAAGGCATGGGTAACGAGGAGCGAGGGGGAGAGAGCAAGCAAGAAGGGGGGGGGGGGGGGGAGTGGGAGAACATAAGCAAGATTAAGCATGGGAAATCTCGGCTTGTCAAAGTAATGGAATCGAAATCGATTCGACATTTTCAATTAACTAGTGTCGATTGATCAAAATATTTGAACTGTCAAAAATATGAGTGACAACCAAACCTAAAAACAAACCAATTAACTGATATGTTGGTTTGGTTATCTAATTTTTCGGATTGGTTAGGGATTGTAACTTTTGAAAAAAATGCTGCATTTGAAGTTTATTCACTTTTTTTGGGTTTTATTTTGTACATGCAATATGATGAATCAAGCGGAACTATCTGTAGAAGGCAAATAATTTTATGACAAAATCACAGGATGCCACGTGTAAAATAAAATAATTTTTATTTGACCGATTAGGAGCTGCCATGTGTAAAGTTGGCTTTGGCAGGTCCATTTAAATGGAATCAAATTATGGCCAATCAGAAGCTTCCATGTATCATTAATGACGTAGAAAATAGTAATTATTTCTCTTTTAAAATTAAGAGAATAATTACTAATATATGGACCTAGGGCCAATGTCTAACTCAAACCCTAACCTTCAAGCCTATAAATAGGGGTCCTCCTCCCTCATTTTTAGGGAGATCAACATTCAGCATCCTACAGGCTCCAGAGCTCAGACTACAGGCGACATCCAACTACCAAGTACCAAGGATCAAAGTCAGGTAGCTCAACATCTTCTGCAATGCCAAATTGAAGTCTATTTCAGAGTTGTTCATCCAATTCATCGATCGAGATCAAGTAACGTTGCCCTCGCATTGGTCAATCTGGCCAACTATATTAACCATTCAGCATTTGTAGAATTCAGAGCTCAGACGGCAAGGAGCATCTAGCTATTAAGCGAGAAGGATCAAAACTTGCACAGCTTTAGAAACTACAATAAGTCACTTACAGATCAAAATCAAGAACAGTCTTCAGAGTTCTTCAGCTTATTTGCATCAACCGAGATCAAGCATCATGCCCTCGGAATACTCAAATCATTAGGAGATCGAATCAGAGGATTATTTTATTATATTAAATTTAGAGATTGTATCTACGCATATAACATCAGTACAAAGATTCAATTTGTTTTCTGAATTTCCTATCTAATTTATTTTAGGCTCGAAATTTGTATTTACAAATTTGGCACGCTTGGTGGGACTTCTCTGCCTCTCATCTCTTTTTCCAAGTGAACAAGTTCTACACTCCCTTAAAGAAGAAATGGCTCCCAAGAACACCATTCTTCAGTTTTCGAAGAAGGAGACTATCGGATCTACATTCGAAGGATCTACAAAGGCTAGTATTGCATTTGGGAATCGAAGTACCAGGATGGTGACTAGGAGCATGACCAAAGCTGCTGCCTCTATCACCTTAAAGCAACATGCCATGACTCCAAACTCCCGTGACTCCAACTTTGCAATCACGCAAAACTCAAAACTTTAGTTTCAACTTGCTTGCTGATGGAGTCAATCAAACTGCTTGTCTCCCTAATTAGAAGCTAAAGACTCTTGCTATCTTTAATATGAGGAAGACTCTACCTTGTGAACTGAAAGAATTCCAAACCTACATCAATCCTGTCTTCCAACTTATCAGCGAGGAGGATGATGACTATGGTAGCAACGATTCTTCACCAACATCTTCAAGGGATTCAGTTTTCTCACAAGTTGAAGTCGAATCCTCTAATACTGTTTTCATGTCAGTCATGGTGACAGAGACTATCAACTTGAAGGAACAACTGGTAGACATGAAGGCCACACTTGATAGAATCTGAAAGGAAAATGCGAAAAAAAATGCCCAAATTAAGCGTCAAAGCAAACAGATTGCTGATTTGACAAAGAAGTTGGGGAAGCGGACGTCTGAAGCTATCAACAAATGCTCAAGCAATGAAGATTCTGGCAAAGAGTCTAATCACAACGAGGAGTCTGACGATGGAAGCAAACCAAAGAACGATTCATTCTTAAACTTAATGTCAGTTGAGCAAATTCAAAATTTGATTGCTAAAGCAATCAAGGCTCAGTTGGGAAGGTCTCACAAGAGTCACTTGTATACAAAGTCTTATACAAAGAGGATGGATGCACTTCGTATGCCTCATGGCTATCAACCTCCCAAGTTCAACCAATTTGATGGGAAGGTGAATTTTAAGCAGCACATCTCCCACTTCATCAAAACCTGCAGTAACGCTGGCACTGAAAGTGATCAATTAGTGAAACAGTTCGTGCAGTCCCTTAATGGAATTGCATTTGACTGGTATACAAGCATTGCCTCCGGGTTCATTGATAGCTAGGGGCAAATAGAAAGTGAGTTCTTGAATTGCTTCTATAGCACGTGCCATGCAGTTAGCATAACAGAATTGACTAACACAAGGCAATGAAACAACGAGTCAGTCATCGATTACATTAATCGTTGGCGTGCTCTCTCTCTGAAGTGTAAAGACCATTTATCTGAATCTTTGGCTGTTGAGATGTGTGCCCAAGGGATGGATTGGGATATACTTCATGCTTTACAAGTAAACAAGCCCAAAACATTCCAAGAATTGACAACATAAGCTCATGATATAGAGCTTACAATTGCCTACTATGGAAGATGGCTCAATGATGATGAATTAGTGGTATTGTCAAGAAATGAAAAGCGCCATGCTTAGAGACTCTAAAGAGCAAGAATGTTCCTATTCTGAGTCTGATGTGCCAGAAATACTTGATAAACTTCTTGAAAAAGGACTTATAGAACTCCCAGAGTCAAGTCATCCTGAAGAACTTGGAAGAAATTGGAAGAACTAATGATCCCAAATATTGTAAGTATTACATGATCATCAGTCATCCTATAGAGAAGTGCAAAGCATTCAGAAGACAAGTTTTGCAACTTATAAAAGAAGGAAAAATTACATTAGATGAAGAAGACACTGAAGAATCTGATTGATTGTCTATTAAGATCATATTGGAAAATGCTTCAGCAAAAGTATACCCAAAATTAGCGTTTAGGGAGACAGATATCCAAATCAGCCTCTATAGACTCTTAAGTCATCAAACTCTCAGAAATCGAAGTCAATCATACCGAACTCCAAAGTCAGGCTTGACAGACCACTGAGTCATCAAATCCGTGGACTCCCAAGTCAAATTTTTAAGACTCCTAAGTCATCAAATTTCGCAGACTCCTAAATCGTCAAACTCTCACAGACTACCAAGTCGGCAAACTCTCATAGACTACCGAGTCGGCAAACTCTCACAAACTGCCACATCGTCAAAGTTTCAGACTCCTAAGTCAGCAAAGTAAGAGACTACCAAGTCATACAAATTCAAGACTCCTAAGTCATCAAATTTCATAAACTTCCAATTTATGACCTTCGAAGATTTTCAAATTAATCATATGAAACTTCCAAGTCAACAAACTCCAAGACTTCTAAGTCAACGTAATTATATGAAGACCTTCAAGTCACTCTGCAAGACTGTCAAGTTATAAAACAACTTCGACTCTCAAGTTACCCTTAAGACTTTCAAGTCCAAACTTCTAGACTCTCAAGTCAGCATAGACTATTAATTCACCCACAGGATGCTTAAGCCATCAAAATCAAAGACTTCCAAGTCGCCTGAAAACTATCAAATTGACAAAATTGTAAACTTTGAAGTGAATTCAACGACTCTCAAGTAATCAACATCGCAGACTCTCAAGTCATCAACGACATAAACTTTCAAATAAAGCTTAAAGATTCTTAAGTCATGTAAGTTGTAGACTCACAAGTCAAACACAGTTGCTGACTTTCAAATTATTGAAGACTTTCAAGTCATCCTTACAGAACCTCAAATCATTGATGCAATAGACTCTTAAGTCTTTAAGGTTGAAGACACTAAAGAAACAGACTGTCAAGTCGGTAAAATATAAGACTTCTAAGTCATCAAATCACAAAGACTCACAGGTCATAAAACTTTCTGACTTTCAAATTATTCCTAGCAGACTCCCAAGTCATAAATTGCGTAGACTTTCAAGTTGATTTTTTTTAAGACTTCAAAATTGTTTCTTCAAGACTCCTAAGTCAACGAAATTATTGACTGCCTTCTCAGGTCATCAAAGTTCAAGTCTCTCAAGGCATCAAAATTAAAATATTACCAAGTCTTCAAAGCTCTCGACTCTAAAATCAAGAAAGTTCTAAACTCCAAGTTATCAAACTTAAAGACTCACAAGTCATCAAGTCCAAGATGCTCAGCCATCAAAGTAAAAGGCTATCAAGTTATTTTGTCAAAGGTGTTGACTCCTAAGTCACTAAACACATTTTCAAATCATATAAGCGGGCTTCAAATAGTCACCAACTTGTTATAAGCTTTTAGAGTGCCTTCAAGTTGGGGGCGACAATAAGGTTGCATCCTCCTTCACATTAGCGATATAGGCATCTTTTTTTAAATTGTCAGTCTTTTCCGTCAAGTCAGGCACTGACAATGTGTAAAGTCAAGCTTTCGGTGTCTGATCGGAAGGGCCATGTCATTTCTCTCTCACCGGAAGAGTTTCGAAGAAGTCAAGTCTGCGCTTTCTCATGGGAAAAGTCACCTTCGCTGTCTGATTGGACGAATCATACTTCATCTATCTGATCCAAGGAGCCAAGATGTTGCTCTCTGATTACGATAATTGCGTTCGGTGTCTGATTGGATGAGCCAAACCTGCTCTTTCTAATAAGAAGAGTCGCCTTCGCTGTCTGATAGAAGATGTCAAGTCTGTACTGTCTGATCGGATGAGTCACCTTCGCTATCTGATCGAATGAGCTAAGTCTTCGCTGTCTGATTGGACGAGTCATGCCTCATCTGTCTGATCCAATGAGCCAAGCTGTTCCTTTTTAATTAGGATAGTTGTGTTTGCTGCCTGATCGGATGAGCCAAGATTTCTCTTTCTGATCGGAAGAGTCGCCTTTGCTATCTGATGGAAGAAGTCAAGTCTCTACTCCTGATTGGAGGAGTCTAAACGTCTTTGCTCTCTGATCGTAGGACTTAAGTCTTTGTTGTGTGAATGGAGGAGTCAAACCTTCACTTTTTGATTGGAGAACATGTCTTGACTATCTGATTGGAGGGGGTATACCTTCATTGTCTGAATGTCTTGACTGTCTGATCGGATGAGTCATGTCCTCGTTATCTGACCGGAGAAGTTCTGCCTTCACTATCCAAGTGGAGAAAGCCATGCCTTCGCAAATCTAATAGAAGAAATGCAAGTCGACGCTAATTAGATTAAGTGAGGGAGTCTCCTACGAAGAATCAAATCTATGGGGAGAAACGATTCCTCATCTTAAAAGTCGACCTCACTTCGCAATCTAATTGGAAGTCGCGGCTGGAAGAGAGAAATTTAAGTCGATTCCAATTAGATTAAGTGAGGGAGTTTCCTGTGAAGAATTTTACGGGGGAAAACGATTCTTCGTCTTAAAAGTCAACCTCACTTCGCGATCTAATTAGAGGAGTCGCGGTTGGAAGGAAGAAATTTAAATCGATCCTAACTAGATTAAGTGAGGGAGTCTCATGCGAAGAATCGAATCTACGGGGAGAAACAATTCCTCATCCCAAAAGTCGACCTCGCTTCGCGATCTAATTGAAGGAATTGCGGTTGGAAGGAAGAAATTCAAGTCGACCCCAACTAGATCAAGTGAGGGAGTCTCCCGAGAAGAATCAAATTTACAGGGAGAAACGATTCGTCGTCTTAAAAGTCAACCTCACTTGCGATCTAATATGGGTAGTAGTCGATCCAGAAGCTTTCTAAAGAGAGGGAAAAAAAAAAAGGAAATATTAATTAAAGTTCCCTTAAAAAAAAGGAGCTAAAAACAAAAGGAAGGGGTATTAAAAAAAATAAAAAGGGCTCTTTCTTGGCTGACAAAAAAAGGTGCAACAGAAAAGCTGGAGATTAGGCGATGACTCAGCCAAGGGCAGCAAGAAAAGGAGAAAAAGTGTCAAATTGTAGTGAATTCATAGCGGAAACCACGGCCAAAAAATTCAAATTACACTGAAGTGTTGATCACATTTAGATTAACATGTTGCATAGCTTTTCAGATTATTACAAGTCGTTGGGATAATCGGGCACCAAATTGCCAACAAAAAAACGAAAGACAAATTTAGGAAGATTAATGCCATGGCTGCTTGGCACAAGAAGCTTCTAGCCAAAAAAAAAAAAAAAATTGTAGAAAAAAAAGCTCGTTCCTTTTAATATTTTCTGTGTCTTTCACTAGCAAAATATCAGGCTTCACTATCATCTTGGCTATGAAGTTTGGAAGCAATTATTGATTTTTGGGTAGAAAAGAGTATACAGAAACGGAAAAAAATCTAGGAAGATAAAAGTATTTGAGGAAAAGAAAAATCACCTCTAGTTGAAACACATTGAATAGAGGTGAAATAGATGAATTGGAGATGCTTGCAGATGGGTTTATATAGTACTGGGGAATTGGAGCTTCCTACTCCCTCTCCAATTCAAATGCCAACTATTTTAATCTCTTTAAGTTATTAGTAAATTCTATCAAGAGTTGTTGATAGAATTTTATTACAAATCATCAACTCAAAATTATCCTCAAAAAAAGAAAGAAAAAGCAAAAAAAAAATTGAAAAAAATGGGAGAAAGAGAGGAAGCATGCGTGCACTCCATAGACAAAAAAAGCTTCCAATAACTTTTTTTCTTCTTTAAAAAAAAGGAAAAAAAAGAGAGAAAAAAAGGGGTTTTCTTGGGTCCGAATTTATTTTCCTAAGCTCGAATTCTCTTAGGAGTTTGTCAAATTGGACTCACCTTGACGATGTTCAATTCGTTAAATTTCAAAAAAAAAAAAATTTCAAGTAAGTGCCAAGCCCCAAAAAAAATTATTACTTGGCAAATTGGACTCAGCCGCTTCAAAAAAAACGCATACTTCAAGTTCGCATATGCAGTCGACTCTTGAGGGGGCATTTGTAGAAAGGAAAAAAATTCTACGACAAATCACATGATGCCATGTGTAAAATAAAATAATTTTTATTTAGTCGTTTAGGAGCTGCCACGTGTAAAGTTAGCTTTGGCGGGTCCATTTAAATGGAATCAAATTATGGCCTATCAGAAGTTTCTATGTGTCATTGATGATGTAGAAAATAGTAATTGTTTCTCTTTTAAAGTTAAGGAAATAATTACTAAGATATAGGCCTAGGCCCAACGTCCAACTCAAACCCTAACTTTCAAGCTTATAAATAGGGGTCCTCTCCCCTCATTTTTATTTAGCTCAACATTTACCATCTTACAGGCTCCAGAGAATAAACTATAGATGACATCTAGCTACCAAGTAATAAGGATCAAAGTCAGCTAACTCAACATCTTCTGTCACCTCAAATTGAAGTTTACTTCAGAGTTCTTTATCCAGTTCATCAATCTACAACAAGCAACCTTGCCCTCGCATCGATCAATCTGGCTAACTACATTAAACATTTAGCATTTGTAGAATTCAGAACTTAGACGGCAAGGAGCATCCAGCTACCAAGCGAGAAGGATCAAAACTTGTAGAACTTCAGTAACTACAATAAGCCACTTGCAGATCAAAATTAAGAACAGTTTTCAGAGTTCTTTAGCGGATTTACATCAACCGAGATCAAGTATTATGCTCTCGGAGTACTCAAGTCATTAGGAAATCGAATTAGAGGATTATTTCATTGTATTAAATTCAGATATTGTACCTACATATATTACATCAATA
Organism: Carnegiea gigantea; assembly: GCA_029747015.1. Taxonomy (NCBI): domain Eukaryota; kingdom Viridiplantae; phylum Streptophyta; class Magnoliopsida; order Caryophyllales; family Cactaceae; genus Carnegiea; species Carnegiea gigantea. The sequence continues at coordinate 779,472 of JAKOGI010000218.1, forward strand.
AAAAGACTCGATTTATTTTCTGAATTTCCTGTGTAATTTATTTTAGTCTCGAAATTTGTGTTTATACTATCATCTTTTGACTTTTTGAATCTCAAGTGTTATAATCAGGCTTCAAACAAAGATTAAACCAATGATGCCTATCTTGTTAAAAAATGATTAAATAAGTTAAAAAATCCATTGACATATCTTGTTTTACTATGATCAAATACTAAAGTTTGATGAGACAACTTTTTCAATAGTATACTTAATTATATTTAGACAAAATTTATACTATTTATGTTACTATTGTTGATGACTTCAACAAGTTCTTTTTAGAAAGTAATCGATTGATAAATTTACTTAATTAGTGGATGAAACAATGCAACATCTCTTATGAATGCGAGAGCCATCTCATGACTTGTTTGTACTTTGTGCACATCAAGAAAAACATAAAGCATGCATGAAAATGATGGCTAATTAATAGCTTGCTAATGATGGCTGTTTTGCAAGTAGAAAAGTAAACATATATATAGTACAATGTATTGTGGCCTCCGCCCCCTCTTTCTTCTCGTACCCTATATCCTATTCATTATCATTAGTCAAAAATGTCTCCTATTTCTTACCCAAAAAAATCAAGGAACATCAATTAAAAGCATATGCATGTATGTCGATACCTGGTTAGAAAACCCAACTCCACAACAAAGCAAAATCCTTCCAAGGATAAGCATGGACAGATCCTGAGCAGCGGCATAGAAGACCACCCCAAGGACGAAGAAGAACCCGGCAATTAACATGGTTAACCTCCTTTCCAGCCATCTCGTCCCATGAGATGCTAAAAAATTTCTAAAAGTTACCCCCATAATTATTTGTTTCGTTGTTGTTGAATTTCATTTTCAAACCTGATGAATCAATACTGATATTTGACATGTAAAATAAAAAAATGAATAAATTTTACATTAACTAAACAGTAAAAATTAAACACTTAAATAAGTCAAGGCTTTTTCATCCTATATATATATATATATATATATATATATATATATCAAAGGTTTGTCTCAACATCATTCTCATCTACTAGAAATGAACATTTTCTAAGGGGATTTTGTCTTCTTTTTGTACCTTTTTGGGGACTAGGGGGGCCTCCAAAAAATTAGTCACATTCATTCCAGGATCGCTTGTTCGAAAAGTGTCTTTTTACCTTTTTTCAACTCTACAAAAAGAATGCATAATTCGCTCCTCGCCTTTTGGAAGTCAATCACTTGCTCTCTTTGCCTCGAGATATGGAAACACGTTGCATAGTTATTAAAACATGAGGAAAAATTACTAACAGATGTTGGTTTATTTTTTGTATTACTCATGGAAACTCCTCTTACAGCAAGGATCCCTATCAAGGAGACAGGCTCCACAGACTGCTTTTGCGTCAGCTTGTCCTTTTTAAATTACTTTAGTGCCCTTATGATTTGTTCCTCCTTTATAACAATAGATAAATTCTATCTCTCTACTTGCTGACATCAGTCTTTAATATCTTTCTTCTCTTTCTCTATCTCTTCATATAGCCAGTCATGAATGCAAACATATGATACTTTCTATGAAACCTTAGAAATTTAGAAGTCAATTAAAATTAATTTTAAAATTGACTAAATTTTAATACAATGAAAGCAATTTTTTAAAATATTAATACGATAAATTTTCAATTAAAATCCATATTTGCAGAAGTAGTTAGTCAAAAATTAACACTAATTTTTATTAAAAAATAATTAACTGTCGATGTTATCCTTAATGATAGCATTTAGAAAAGTATTTTTAATAACTGAAAGTCAATTATTTTTTATGAAATGACTAATATTATATTTAAGTTAATGATATAAGAAAATCCAATTGAAAAAAATCTTAAATGTAAGGTATATGGTTACTCCACTTATTTATAATTCTTTATTCTTGCAAACATTTTTAAAGTAAAATTTTTTTTTTCGTTGTACATGATAGAAAATTACACTCTTTTATTTTTTTCTAATTTTTAGTAAAATATATGAAATCTTATCTCCACTATTCTTTTCTAGATATAAATAAATTAATTTTAACAATGTTGTCTGATTTTAAACATAAATTTTTAATTTTAATTAAAATTTTTATTCTAGTTCATTACTTCAAGATCTATTCTATGTAAGAAATATCATTGATATTACTTTAAATAAAATTTGACATTTTACTTGTATTCTTAAAAAACTGTTTTCATATTATTGAAATACTTTTTCTATTTTATTGCTACAACAACAACAACACCACCTCCCAATGTGGGTCCCGCTTTCATGAGGTTTGGGGAGATCCAGATATAGGCAACCTTACCTCTAATGATATTCCTACCCGTAGAGAGGCTGATTCTAAGAGACCCACAAAAAAGATTTTGTGAAACCATTTTATAGAAGAAAGATTTTGTGAAAACATTTAATAGAAAAGTAAGGATACCCAGCGAGAAATGACTAGAATATATTAATAAATTTGGTTGCCATAGCTATGTACCAACAGAACAATAAATAAGAGAACGATACCATACCTTAACAATCAGATGTAAGCCAAAGAAGTCTCTTCCCATATGAAAGCAATACCTGCATACAAACACGACATATGAAAACCACTGCCAAAACTAAGGTACTGTAACCGAAGGGCAACTACGGGGTCAACTCGCCGTGATCGATGATCATAATCTTATCCCGCCAAAGTTTCCTATCTTGAGACAGGTCCGTCAATCCTACAACTTTCAAGTCCTCTCTGATCACTTCGTCCAAACTCTTCTTTGGTAGACCCCTCCCTCTCTTGCTTTCGGGGACGTTAATCCTCTCACATCTCCTCACTGGGGCGTACACACTCCTTCTTCTCATATGGCCAGACCATCTGAGTCTTGTTTCTCTCATCTTATCTTCGATGGGAGCTACTTTAACAAGGTCTCTGAATACTCGATTGCTAATTCTGTCTAATTTCGTATAACCACACATCCACCTAATCATCCTCATCTCTGCTACCAATAACTTTTAAACCTACGTCTTTTTTAGAGGCCAACATTCCGATCCATACAGTATAGCCAGTCTAACAACCATACAATAGACTTTGCCTTTCAATCCTATAGGCATCCTCTTATCACACAGCACGCCTGAGATATACTTCAATTTTTGCCAATCCACTTTAACTCGCTGGTTAATATCTTCGTCAATATCCTCATTCCGCTGAATGATCGAGTTTAGATACTTAAACTTATCGACTTTTGGTATTGGCCTCCCATCCAAGGTGACTTCTCCCCTCACATCTACCGTTTCGCTGAAATAGCAGTGTAGGTACTCCGTTTTCGATCTACTTACTCTAAAATTCCTAGATTCCAGTGCATGTCTCCAACGCTCCAACTTGTCGTTCACTCCCTGTCTGGTCTTATCAATAAGAACAATGTTATCTGCGAATAGCATACACCATGATACCTCAACTTAGATCCCTCTTATAAGTTCATTCATAACTAGAGTAAAAAGAAACGGGCTTAAGGCAGAACCTTAATGCAAGCCCCTACCAATGAAGAAGTCATTGGTGACCCCTCCTGGCGTCCTAACACTGGTCCTCCCTCCCTCGTACATATCCTTAATAACTCGAATATATGCGGGAGACACTCCTTTCTTATCCAAGCATCTTCATAACACTTCACGCGGAACTCTATCATAAACTTTCTCTAGGTCAATGAACACCATATGAAGATCCACTTTTTTTATCTCTGTACAAACCCATGAACCTTCTAATAAGGTAAATCGCCTCTACGGTTGACCTGTCTGGCATAAAACCAAACTAATTCTCTGATATCGAAATATCCTTGTGCAACCTACTCTCAATCACCCTCTTCCATAACTTTATAGTGTGATTGAGCAACTTTATAATGCTAAAATTATTGCAATCTTTAATATCACCTTTGTTCTTGTACAGAGGAATGACTGTATTAGACCTTCATTCTTTGGGCATCATAGCGGTCGTTAAAATAACATTGAAAAACTCTGTTAGCCACTCCAATCCTTCTTCATCCAAATACTTCCACAATTCCACCGATATCTGATCTGGACCCTCTGCCTTCCCATTGACCATCTTCTTTAAGGCTTCTTTAATCTTGTCCTTGCTGATATGACCACATAATCGCAAGTCCAGTCGCCCCTCACTACACTCTCGTTCCCTACTTCTGACATCTTCCATCCCTTCCCCATTGAGGAGTGTGGAAAAGTACCTTTACCATCTCTCCTTGATTGTTGCATCCTCCGACAGCACCTTACCGTTTTCATCCTTAATGCACCTCACAACCCCCAAATTCCTTGCTCTTCTTTCTCTAACCCTCGCCAATCTAAAGGCTTCCTTCTCCCCTTCCTTAGTCTCCAGCTTATGATATAACTATCATAAGCCATGCTCTTAGCTACCGCCACAGCTGCGTTATATCTAACTTTACTAATCTCTTTCTCTTCATTCGTTCCACTGCTCAAGAAGATAGCGAATGCCTCTTTTTTCTCCTTGAATTTCTCCTTTACCTCCTCGTTCCACCACCACACACCCTTCATTTTGTTACCTCCTCTCCTAGATGAACCTAGAATTTCTTTAGCCGACCTTCGAATACAATCAGCCATCGCCTCCCACATTGTATCTGCATCCTCTACCCACCTCCAGGCTCCTTCTTCAGTAATCCTCTCTGATAATAGCATAGTCTTCTCTTTAGTAAGGGTCCATCACTTAACTCTGGGGTCCCCAGTACTCCTCGTCTTCCACTTCGAACACTTGAACTCTACGTCCAACACTAACAACCTATACTAAGTACCCAAAAACTCACTAAGAATTACCTTACAGTCCTTACAAAACCTCCGACTGTCCGCCCTAATTAGGAAGTAATCAATTTGAATCTTTATGAAACCACTCTTAAAGGTCACCAAGTGATCCTCCTTCTTCCTAAAATTTGGGTCTATTTTATTGCTAATTTCTTCAAATTTTTCTTACCTTAGAGTCATTAAAAAATGTTAAAAGATATCTTAAACCTTGATTGTAAATTGTTACCGTAAATGTTGAGCCCAAAACGTTAGGGCCTTAATCCTAAGCCTTATTGTGTGCCTTAATCCTAAGCCTTATTGCGTAATTCCAAACCCTAAACCACAAAACTTGAACCTAAAATCCTAATTGTTGATAGTTCAACTTAACTATAACCTCTAAATATTTAAGTATAAATGTTATAGTTTCATATCTTGTTCACTTGTATCATAATAGAAGTTATATCTCCTACTTATAAATCTCATAACTAATATGAGATTATGCAACTTTTGAGTAATTTCTTGATCTAATAGCACAAACAAAAGTAGTCTAAATTACTTGATCTAATAGCACAAATAAAAAGTATTCTAACTCGAATAATGAAAACTTGGGATGACCAATGATTTTTTTTAACTTTGCTTTTCTTTTTTTGTTAGTCTTTCTCCTTTAAATAAGATAACCACCTACGTAATTTTAATATCTAAAGGATTTGAAAATCATATTGAGTAGCTTTATCAAGTGATGAGAAAATTATTTTCTGCTTTTGTTTAAGGGTTTTTTTCAAAAAGAGAAACGAAAACAAGAAGTAATAAATAAAAGGATATAGAGTAAATAACAGAAAATTGGAAAAATTAGTTAATCTATAGTTTTGAGATATGATTTATCATAGGAACAAATACAACACGAAATTGGTTTATGTGTGAACTTTAAGACTAGTATCAAGAACTAAGGTTTCAATGTAACTTTATAACTAATATCAAGAAAGTACTATCAATTATTAACTAGGTAGGCCCGCAAGTGCAGGGGTTGTCATTGAGTATATTAAGTTTTCAAACCGTATACGCCAACCTGGGTTGGTCGTATATGTTAACCAAGGGTGGAAGATTATGACAACCTGGGTTAACTAGATTGCATATGCGGCTAAACCTTGGATCTATTTGGTTTCGGATTCCTCTTATCTTTCGTTCAAGTAAACTCGGTTTTTTCTTTGGTTAGAACCCACACAATCTCATCAAAAATGCCAGACTCAAACATAGAGTAGAAAAGAGGCATAAAAATACTAACTTATGTAACAAAAAAACTTGAATATATAGTTAGCAATTAACACCCTTAAAATACTATGCAAACTGGCAACAATTAACATATGTTTTATTAACTTAATTTCATATTAGTGTTGTTATAGTTGAACAAAAATAGCAAGCTAATGCAAAATTCATTAATTAAAAATATCTTTAACTCATTGTTTTAAATCCTAATTTTTGATACTTAATTGTGCCTTAGCTCAACCATAAATACTAAATAATAGATCATTAAAGTTGAACCTTAAACCCTCAACATTTATGGTTATAGTTTAGGGTTTATGTTCATAAAATAATAGCATGATTGTAATATATCAATAAAATAATAAAGTAACCTAATTTTCTAGTTTAATATAATGACATGGTCTGAATCATATTGATTGAAAAATAAGTAGAAAAATGGTACAAAAAATAGGAAAAGAAAATATATCCAACGCCTATTTCATAATTATAATATCCCCATAAATTAATTTGTATTTAGTTATTTTAATCTTATATTAATCATCACATGGTTATATGTTCAATCTAATGCATGAGTCACATGAAATTAAGGCATATTAAAAGATTTATTCAAATTGATATATTTGTATAAATATGAGTTATTTAATTTTTTTTACACAAATAATAATATGGATATTTATATAAACACACATGAATAATGTAGGATTTTCAATGCAAAATTTAATTAAGTTATATATAATTTAAATGTTTGTTTTAAAAAAATAATAAAATAAAATAAATCAAACCTAACAAATAAGATTGAACAAAATGATTAAAAAATAGATCTAAGGAGGGGAAGCAGAGCATAGAAGGGGAGGCATTGAAAAAGGTGAAGCATTGTGACTTTTGAGGGGAGGGCATATTGGTCACCGCCAGAGGTGTCAGTTATATCCGAATTCGGAGCAAATCCGATCCAATTTGAGACAAAATTATTCGATTCGAATCCGAAACAGAAAAATTCGAGTCTGAATCCAATAAAAATAATCTGAGTCCGAGTCGGATTCGGATCGGATTCGGAGGAAGGGTAAAATTCGATCCGACTTTTAATCCGATCTGACTAGATTTTTAAATATTTCAAATTTAAAATTTAAGTTTAAATTTTAAAATTTTTAGAAATAAAACTTACCCAATATACCCACCCTCCTCCCACCCTAAAAGTCCCATCCCAGCCAGTGTTATTATTTTTTTTTTTAAGCAAGATTTTTTTTAATATGTAAAAATTAAAACATTGAAACCCTAATAGTCCCCCCATTTACTGTCTCTCTCCTCGCCACTTCGCCAATTGCTCTCACTAGTCACTCTAGGCCTCTTGCTACTCACTAGTTCGACTGTCAAAAGTAGTAGCTCTCTCCTCGGTCCTTGACTTCTCGCTCCAACTCCCTGCTCTCTGTCTCTCTCTCTTTGAGCCCCTGTCTTCCCACTGGTTTCTACAACGCCGACGTTGAGCATTTTATCATCCCGTTCTGATTTCTCGTGAGTGCACATCTCCTCTTTCTCCTTTACTTAACAGTTCATACAATAAAATCTAAATATATATTTCTATAACTAAGAGTGTTGTTTAGATTTTTGGGGTATAGAATAAGATAAGTTAGACTTTGAGTTTCACCATTTTGAAGTTTGAAAAGATTGTTGTTTTTGACCATTTTTTAAGGTTGATCAAAATTATATTCTAGCACTTAATTATATATGGAATTACGAATCAGTGATATGATCAAAATTATATTCTAACAGTCAATTCTAATGAAAATCTCAACTCCATACAAATAATAATTATAAATATCATTATATATACCCGTAGTCGGAGATCAATAGAGAAGAAGAGCTAAATAGTGCAAGTGGAGGATTTGTATTCTTAATTGTTTTCTTTTTATGAGTAGGACATGTTATTTGTGATATTTTAGATATATCTCATAATTGTTAAGACTTGTAATTGTTGGAACATGTTGTCGTTTTGTTGAGCTTGAACCTTGAAATATGTTCCGTCTTTTATTATTCGTTTAGCTTAAATATTCAGGATTTGATTAATACCATATATGAATACACATCATCAATTCAACCGGTGAGTAGAATATAGAAAAATTGCATAAAATTATTGCGTTATGAAAGGAATTATTTCGGATCGGATTAAATCTGACTCCGATTTGATCCGACTCAGATCGGATCCGGAGGTTTTCTTCGATCCGCTGGATCGGATTCGGACTGGATTTTTAGATCCGAATATAAATCGGATGTAGATTTAGATGTTTCAATATCCGATCCGAATCCGATCCGTTACATCCCTATGACCCACCGCATCACTACATTGCTTTGTAAATCCGACACCGGCCAACACAAAAGAACACTTGCTTGCGAGACGGACACTTTGAATAATTTGAAAAGTAACATAACACCTGCTGGTAATTTTCCCAAAACATAATCAAACACACGAGACACACCAAGCATTGTTGAATCTCGATGCACTTTTGGAATTTATGGGCACACCATATCAGAGGAAGCCAGAAACTTTGATGGAGGAAAGGGTGACAAAAATGAGCCACAGCAGCATGAAGTACAGACTAGTAACCCAAGCCCAAACCCTTGGTCCTCCAAGCTCTGCACCAAACACAAGACGCCTGACAACCAATACTGCAATGCAGCCTGCTGAAGTCGTGAAGAAAATGAGCAACGAGAAACTCAATCCCCCTGCATCCTCGATCCTCAACGGCTCGTGATATGCGAAGAAGTTGTATGTCGTGTCAATCAGCCATGGGAAGCCAATGCCCACATATATATTCACCGAATTGCTGCAGAATATAAGCAAAGAAGTTCAAATGAACTTAGCACGAAAAAAAAAACTAAAAAAAAAAAAAAAACCTTGAGTTAGCCCACCTCTTTCCCCAAATCCAAACAACATTTCAATCAAAAAGGACTATGTTACCTTTAAATTCGGAACGCGATAAAAAAGGAAAGTGAAATAGTGAGGGTTCATTGATCTTCGTCTCCCTGTTCAACTAAGGACATCTTTTTTTGACTTATCATAAATACTTATTTTCAACATCCAGTATTGATCAGCACTCAAGATCAGCAAGAGCCAAGAGGTTACCCTCTTTTAGAAAGAAGACACTCATATATATGCTACTGACAAATGTGCTACTAGATTTCATGTATAACAAGTTCATGCATTCATGTTTTGGCTTCTAGGAATGTTTGAAACTTCTCATTTTCTCAACAAAACAAGAACTGAAGCTTAGAAAAGGAGATGTCCATATGCAGCTTTCTTTCACATGACATGAACCTTTGAACTGAGAGTCCTGAAGTTGGATTTGAGAACTTATCAGGTCATGCCACGGAAGCAAAGATCCATGACATAATGTCTGCGTGAGGCTGATTCACACCACAGTGGCAGCCATCATTGCAATCTGGTCTTACAATCTGGAGTCATGTTTGACTTCCAGGTTCAGATGACCAGATGATAATGTTTCTCATTGGTTCCCACGGTAATTTCCAGGTTGTCATCGGTTGTCAGGAGAATAAGCAAAGAAGAACAAGTTCACGTGTCAATCAGCTCACTTCCAGGTTCAGAAGCAAGGATCCATGACATAATGAAAAAAGCATATTAGTTTGCACCTGCAGGTAATATTTGCAATGGCAGAGTCGGCTGTTGTCTGACGCTCAGCAGCGATCTTGCTGGCCCATAAATCTGGCCAAGAGGTTCCCGCAGCCAATGCAGTAAAAGCAATAACGTAAGAATTTATTCCTGCATGATACAAATCGTGCATCAGAGGGGTTGGCAAGCTCAAGTACCAAGAGGATAAAAACAAAAGGAGAATCAGACTACAGCAAAGAAATGAACCTGTCACACAGCTTATCAGATCTGAAAGCTTTGTTACAACGTATGCTATCCCACTGATAAAGCTTAGAGAACAGATGAAGGCAATCCACCCATGAGCAACATGGTAAGGAGGGACAAAGGCAAACAGAACTCTCCATGGAAGGAGGAGCAAATGCCAGACAACTCTGGCCCATCTTACAAATATGTTGTCCAACTTGTGGCTTCCAAACTGTACGCACAGAAATCGTAGTCAGTGTCCATGAGAATAGGATCGTGCAAGTTACCAGTAAAACTTAATAAAAAGGGAAATTCCATTAACCTTCAATATAAAAGCATAGAATATTCACATGCATTAAACGCCAAAGGGGTTGTTCATGCTTTCCAAGAATATGAAATCGTTGGTTCACATGGACACACCGAATCAAGATGTATAGTTTCACTGCCCCCAAAATGTAATATTTCTGCCAGCTACGGTAGTGGCGAAGCACTACTCATCAACAAGCAAGCGGTACAATCACGGACCCTAAAAAACATTTGTCAGGCATTGCTAAAAGAAACATAAAGTGGTTGACGTGTTGAGAGTGGAATGTCAAGTTACATGTTTCCTTGTATACTACACTAGTTTCCAGCAATTTAGGCAGAAATCAACTTAGCCCAGGATCCAGTAAAAAAATTTGCAAGGACCAAACTTAAGAAAAGGACACCTGTGGGAGAGAGGGGGGGGGGGGGAACCTAGAGGCGAGCAGCATGTAGCATGAACCATATCACTGAATTGGGGGAAAAAATTGGGTACAGTATTCTGTGTAGTAGTCAACTTGAAGAATTATAGCAAACAAGCAGAAAAACGAAAGTAAACCTCCTTTCAGACAGAAATGAGATGGCAAAAGAAGTTGGATGAAAGAAGGTTTCCAAAAGCTTGAGAAAATTACAAACACATGGTTCTATGTCATAAATCTCACGTGAAGACTTCTCCTAAAGCAGAATTCATTACCATCAGTGCATCCACAAACTGTTCTCTCCAAAGTGACAGGAAAGCCACATTATTGACACATCGCAGTACTTGAGCTGGTTCAGCAGATGAATTATCTTCATTTGGAGGCAAAGCTTGATAAGAAGCACCTGAAAGTTAAGACCATCATTTGTTACTAAAAGTTCATTAAGCACTTAAATTGCAACAAGAAAGAACAATTTACTTCCTTTTTAATCAAACTCATTTGTAGTATAAAATGTCAACTGCCCTAGATGAACTTGACATTTGACATTGTATCCAATGGATGATTATCAGACTATCCATGGTGGCTCGACAAGTGAACTTGTGTATAAACCTTCTTCAGCACATCAAATTTGCATGTGGGATTAGTGGGAATACGTAATAAACTCATGGATATGAATTGGCATAAACGAAGGGGAACAAGACACATAAGCAAGAAACATGAACAGCATGAGAAATTGCTTTCAGTTGCAGACATCAACAGATGAATCCTAACGAAAGAGAGATTCAACGAAGTCATCTGCATCCTTTTGGAATAAATTAAAGTGACCATCCTACAATGTGGCCCAGTTTTAGGCATCCCTTGCAGAATCAATACGTTAATCATCTCACAATATAACATGCACTAGATAAGGTGCTACACTTATACAAGTTTTGCCCAAGCTCAGAGCTGGATCCAACAATTTCCCCCTCCCCCAAAATAAAGTGCGGACCCCTATAGGGTCTCTAAAGATCTACATGTAGGCAACCTTTCCCCTGCAAACAGAAAGGCTAATTCCCAAGAGACCCACATGAAGTTTTGCAGAAACAGAAACAGAAACAGAAATGGATTTGAAGTGACTAGAGCATTTTGTGCAATATCAAAGTGCAGAGGTAAGGGAGATAAATGATAACTAGTGTCATAAGTATCTTAGTAATTGATACAAAGAAAATTTATTGTCAAATAACATAATGTAGGAACATTCCAACCCCACATACCAAATGTAGTTCAAGCAAAGAATCAAAATAACAAACACAACACTGGCTGGCAATTAAGAACTGCAAAAATGAATAACGAAGGAAAAATGAAAAGGAACTAAGTTGATAAGCCTGGTTGCACAAAGAAGTTCTTGGTAGGGGGAAAGTGCTAAGTGCCCACCAGACAGACTATAGTGATAAAGAGGAGCCTACCTCACATTTTCGACCCTCATTCTAAACCTCCATAAAGTTCTAGCCAGTATCATTGTCTTCCATAAGTTGCACACGGGCCCAATCTAGTTTAATAACCTTGACTCCGCTCTTCTGCGGTCTTCCTTTTCCTTTTCTGCTTTCGCACTATAGCATGTCGATCCTCTCACAACTCTCCATGTGTCTTGCTTTCCACATCTCATCCTCTATAACATACACGCCTACCTTCTTTCATCACCTCAATTCTCACAATATCTGTGCTTGTATGCCCCTGCCACACATACACCAAATCATCTTCACTGGTGTAGTTCTCATCTTTTAACTTGTGTCCTAAACCACCAACATTCTGCATTGTACAGGCTAGTCTAACAACAATGTGGCAACATGTTCCAGTCAATTTCACCAAAATCTTCTTGTCTCGCCTAACTCCAAAGGCCTTCCCCTGGTTTGTCATTCCGTGTCCATACACAGTGACAAGATCCCCATCATTATCCAATTTACTTTAAACAATTGATCCCCAGAATCTTCAACCACCAGTACTTGTCAAGAATGTTAACTTCTGCTGCTCTCCCTATTCTGTACTAAGCTTGCATTACAAGTACTTTGCCTTCAACATGCTCATTTTAGAAACTTTAGACTCTAGATTCTAGAATGTCCCTCCAAGTCTCTAGCTTGATGAAATCTTGCTAACTAAAACCATATTCTCAGTGGATGATGAACCATGGCACCTTATCTGAAATCTCTTCAGTGAGCTTATCCATACTATTTCCAAAAAGAAAAGGCTTAACGCATACGCTTGGTGCAACTCAATATCGAAAAGGAATTCGTTGTGAACCAACCTAGTGTCCTTATTCTAGCCTATGCCCAAACATGCACAACTTAAATAACTTGAACATGCGCAATAGGAACAACCTTCGTCTCCAAACACCTCCACAAGAACTCTGACACAAACTACCATAAATTGCCTCTAGGTTGATGGCATCCATGTGGTAGTCCCATTTTTTGCCTCTATAATGTTACGTAGTCCTTTTGGTAAGATGAATGACTCCTATTATTGATCTTCATGCTATAAAACCAAACTTGTTTTCCCACATGGCTATATCACTCCTCTTGTAAATCACCCTTTCCTAACATTAACAAGGTCTCCTAAAGAGAGTACACAACGAAGTACCTTTGTAACTCTTGAAGCTCTATGTATAGCCCTTGTTTTTATGCAATTGGATTAGCACATTGCAAGGTATCATAAGGAGAGGCATAGAGCACTCTTGAATCAAGAGCACATGCCATAAGTCTTGTCTTGGGTGCAATATTGGGCTAGAATAGGCAGAACTCTCCTTAACCACCACCACCCCCCCCCTCCACAAGCAGGAACAGAAAAGAAAAGGAAAAAGCACATGGGGCACCGAGCATGGGGCACTCTTGAATCAGGAGAACGTAGATAACTAAACCCTATGTTGAAGGTAGATAGCTAGTATCCTATTACAGCCCCCTGTTGACATAACTGGATTGAACCCTCAGACCAACACCATATCACAAAGTCTATCAGATTTATTCTGAGCACAACAGAGTTTATCTCTATCTGCAGATCCCAAAGCAACAGAACGCAGACTCTACAAATTATGTTGCAAATAATCAGTTTAGTTAGATATCCCGCTTCAAGTCCTTCTGCTCTTCCAGAACAACTCAGCCAATCTGATTGTATTCAGAGCCTCTTTACTCCCTTTGGCAGCTGAATATCCATCCTGCTCCTATACCTTTGACGATCCTAAATTTGCATTGGTAAATAACAAATCATCTACTTCTAGACCCCCAAGATGTTTGAGCTTTTCAGCCACACAGATACATATCCCTTTCATAAAATATAGTGTCCTACCCTGACCATCACTTCCAGTCATTTTTGTGGCTTTCCTTCCCTCGAATCTCCCTCATGCACCTGAAATCAAGTCTCCATATCTCCGACTCTTAGAACCCGCAGAAAAGTGTAACTTCTATGATCTGAGTCAAAGCGAAAGCTAGAGGCTCAAGTTGGCTTGAATGAAATTTATGAAACTGAATGTAGGCTCAGAGCTGAACAAGCCAGGAGTTTCCAATTATGATGGGCTCAACTCGTTAATATTCAAGCCTGTGAGGCCAACCACTAACCTTTCCCTCATTCCCTAGTGGTAATCTTAAACTGCTGGATAAGATCTTACATTCTCCACTTCGAAGACAGCCGAAAATGACACTCTTGTGTAATAATTTGAGTTCCGATTTTGGTGGACTAAAGCAAAGTGCTTCACTAGAACATTTCATCCTGTAGAATAGTAGCCAGTCAACAGTTTTTAATAGAGATTCCAACAGAAACTTTGGGGTATGGATTTGGATTTCGGTTTGAAATTGGAATTGGATTTAACTTTAATAATTTATAAAAGATACGAAGAGATTCTCCAAGTCTTCTAACTAAGTTTTAGTGGGCTGGAGTTCAACCCTAAAAACTTTTGGGCAAGCTAGCTCAACCTGAACGGTGCATGAGCTAGGTTCATTCCTTATTTTTAAACCACTGCACACAGAGAAGGACGACCCAAAAAAAAAAACAGCAGTTAAAACAGTTTTTCCTAGGTTTACAAAGATAAAAGAGAAAGAGACAAATAGCAATGTCCCAACGCGTGCCACCATTACCTATCACATCACCTGAATGAATGGAATAGATATCAACTGCATTTTTGCCTTCCAAATCAGCAACTTGATGCAAATCAGAGTAGTCCTCAATAAGTTTTTCATGCTTATGAGGTGAAGGCTCCTCTGGCACCCATTCCCGCGGTCTATCAGATCTCGTACTGAATGATAGATGGGCACCATTATCAAGATAGTCAGACAAATGAACACAACGAAAGTCATTTTGAACAAAACAAACTTACAATGGAAGAGACAAGTAAGGCAATCGCTTGTCCTGAGCATAAGCATGCAGTAGCAGTAAGCCAAATTGCAATACCGTTAACGATGATTCCCATAGTGTAATCACATCTGGAGTCCACACCTGTGAGTAGCAACAACTATTCCTTCACTGATTATTACTATTATTATCATACAAGCGGTAGTAAAATTTCTACTACATATAGTCGTGGCTTATCGCTATCTCTGCACTGCACACTTTACACGATGATATAGACTTAGATACTTCAAAACCACTAGAGAAAGATAAATGCAAGTTAAAATAGGTGCAGTTTGCTCTAGAATCACCACACAAGAGCAAGCATGAATTTAACAAGATAACTTGGCAGATAAACAAGACCTCCCACCATAATACAACCAAAAGTTTCATATTCAAAGAATAATAGACAAAATAAGAACAGTCAACTAAAGGCCATCAGAAAGTGAAGGAAAAGTAGGAAAGTACCTTCAGAATTATATAGAGCCATATGTAAGCCCAAAAGGACCAGAAAAGCTCAACCAACCATACTCCTATATCAGATATCTTTTTCAGTTCTCCAGCTTTTGGAACAACAACACAGACAGCATGGATTGGAAAAAGGTCAAATGCAGCAGAACCCACCAGAGTTCCAGGACCCAAGCCTACAGAATCAGTACAAATCAGACGCTTCTCTAACCCGTCAAAAATCGAAAGCTAAATTTTGCAACAGGATACTTCAACACGGTACTTAAAAAAACTGGGCATTAAAAGGAAGATGATGATAAACATTAACAAACCTCCAGCATAAAGGCTTCCAATGTTTCTTATAGCATCAATGGTTGCTAAAGATATTTGAGGAAAGCTAGTTCCAAAAGCCAAGAGGGTAATGTCTGCAATGGCATAATTCCACACCTTTTCATATCTAACAGTCTGAACCTTAGTGACAGGATCAGTCACCACCACTTTGCGGCTATGCTTAACGACATTCTCCATTGACCGGAAAAACCTATTTGTAATTGCTGATAACCCAATGAAACAATAAGCAAGACCAGCCAAATACAAGAAGGCTCTTAATCCTTCTCCTAAGGAGGTCTCAAACCTGAAGAGCAAGTAGTTTTCGCATTTTTCATGGCCTAAAAAAGCCGTCAAATTCCTTGGTGTAAGTTTGATGGGCGCCATTTTTCAATTACAACCTTCAATTAATCCACAGTTTCTTTGACAATGAGATATATCACCACCCAAATCATCCCAAATCTTCAACCCAGCATTCCACTGATGCCCAACTTGCAGAAACTGTGAAATTCGATCAGAGTTTCGAATATCTAACACCACCAAAAGCCCAGAATTTAAAAAATACCAGCAAATTTCAGAGCCAAAAAAAAAAGCCCAGTAACGACAATGAGAGAGAAAACCAAAGGGAATGCAATGAAGCTTCAGTGGCGAAATACCCGATGATTGGAGAAGAACCAGACGGGGTCCGGGGATCTGTACTCGCTCCCAGAACAGAGGAATTCAGAAATGCCCAAATAATTAAATTAAATTAAAGTTTGGGCTCTGGATAGCAAATAAATCTGTTTTAATAGGTCAAAACCCTTTATGGGCAGGCGCAGAAACCATTGGGTTTCACATGGTGGGAGTGATTTGAGTGTGTAATCATTACTCAAAAGTACACAAATTGGATGGCTAAAGAAGTTTTGTCGTCGTATAATCAGCAACCAATGGTAAGACCGCAGTGTTTGGAAACGCGAACCACTCGCAACTTGCAATAGGAAGGAACTATTATTGAAATTTGAAATTGTTAAAGGTTTTGGCCAATTAAGGATCTGATCTCTCCGACTTATTTTCAGATAAAATAAATTCAGATAAGTTTAGTTTAGAATAAGTTTAGTTTAGAAAGTTCAGAATAAGTTTAGATAAATTTAGATAAGTTCAGTTCAGAAAGTTCAGAATAATAAGTTTAGTAAATAATTTCATAATAACTTCAGAAAAAGTTCAAATAAATTCAATTCAGAATAGTTCAAAACAAGTTCAGTAAATAAAGTTTAGAATAAATTTAGATAAGTTCAGTTTAGAATAAATTCAGACAAAATAAGGCGAAGAGAATAGGTCCTAAAACAAATTTATCTGCTATTCAGAACCCAAATTTTAATTTGAAGGTTCAAATTCATAGAATTTGAGCTCAATATAAAGTTTACCTTTTTTATATCCGGATACTTGCATCTTTACTCCATTTTGTAGTATCCATAAAAGTAGCATTTAATGATAACGGTAATAACTAATAATTGTGTAATAATTTTATCAAAAAATATAATTCGTAACGATGCAAATAATATTCGATTGCACACCTAAATAAAATAATAATAATCTAAATACAGAAGACAATGGAAAGCAAAGGGGCAATGAATGGGATAGTAAAAAGAATGACAGAAAAACAATAATGCAAAGTCGGTAGCCAATAAACAATAAATAAGTTCACACCAAAAAAAAAAAAAACAATAAATAAGTGCTAATTGAAGTAAACAACCAGGTGCCGCTTAGGGAGAAGAAAAACAAAGCTAAACGTATAGCTAGGAAAAGCTGGCCCAATACGATTATCAATTCGAATCTGAAAGAATAAAGTTAAGTGGGTTTGGGTATGAAGTTTGAACTCGTTTAATTAAATGGGTTGACCCGGTAAATCAATTTAATTAATTGGGTTAGGTTCAGGTTGAGAATTTTAACACGAAAAAATACTTATTTGATCCGTTTAATTAAACATATTAAATAGATCAACCCTTATACTATTTATTTACCGTTTATCATTATTCATTTACATTTTTGGTGGGAATTAGATTTTGGAGAATTAGGCTTTGTGGTCTCTTTTATTGACTTGTTGATTATTGACTTGCTGGTTATGTTGCTAAGAATTTCAGACAATTTGAACTTTATTTGCTGTTGTTTAAGAATTGACTTGGATATGGTTTGTAACTTAAGCAGTTGGTTCTTATGTGAACTTTCTAGGCTATAAAATTATGTTATTACTGACTGTTTTGTTAGAATACGATCTAAATATGTTGGAACCTGTAAGTTAGCTGCTATTTTTTGGTGTACTTTTGAAGGCAGTTATACCTTAAGAGATCAAAAAATATGCAATTTATTTGATAAATTATCGTCGGGTTGAAATTTATGTTGCAATTAAATAGTTTGGTGGGTAAAATGAGTAACTCGAACCTAACCCGTTTTACCCGTTTAGGTAAACGGATTAGGTTTAGTCAACCTGTTTAAATTTTAAGCGGTTTGAGTTGAATTTTTTCAACCCGTTTATTAAACAAGTCGGGTTTAGGTTTGGGAATTTTTAACCCGTTTAAATTCGACACGAACACGAACCTGACCCAACATGACACATTACCCAGCTCTAGCTAAAAGCAAGAACTATTTATAACTCTTATGAATACAATACAAGTTGGTTCAAGTAGTTTGACACTTATTCTCTTTAATTAAGTTCCCAAGATCAAGTTTTGTAACTGGAAAAAATCAGTAATGGGAGAGCTCTACCTCTTATTGGGTCAACGGTAGCTTGACTCCAGTGAAATTGAGGATCCAAGACCCAAAAAAATAAATACAATTATAGCGGTCTAATGATGGTTCAATAGCCCAACTCCGAATCATTTGCTTCGGTTCCATGTCGAAAAATTCTTTGATAATTTTCGAGAATCCCCCCTTATATCTAAACTACTATTGTTGGATACATAGCAATTGTCATTGAACTTTTTGTAACATTATTATCAGGACTCTATGTGGTAAGAGAAAAATCAAAATAACAAGTTTGGATAGTAATGAACTGATAATCAAGAGGCGAGCTCTTCGTTATGGCGAAGATGACAGGAACTACTATATATTTTGCTATAGTATTCCCATGGTTCATCAGGTAATGTTTATCAGTGTGGCTTAGGCTGTAACTAAAACATTAGCTACTTTATATCATTTGCTAGTACTACTAATTGCATTACCTTACAGATAAATAAAAAAAAGTACATAACACACAGGCTAAAACATTAGGCAAAACTGCAATAATTATGTATAATCTTTATACCTTAAGTGTGGAAATCCTCCAAATGCATGTTCACTGTAGCAATGAACAGTAATACGACACTGAGCAGTCTACAGTGTTGGGTTGGAGTTTAGTTTTAGGTTCAGTATATTGAGGCCCAATTCTGATTTTTTCATTGTGCCAGTGTATATATATGACTTGCATGCATGATTTCCCTGCATTGTGCTCCTCATTTCCAGGTTCTCTAACTCATCTTGCTTGCATTTCTCCTCAGCTAAGTAATCTTCAAGGTTTTTCTTCTCTATTCTTCCTTCAATGCATGTTAGTTTTTTGGAGCTAGGATCAGTTTTGTTGGTACATTCTTGCTGTTCCTGGTTTTTTGGGGTTGTTCCTTTGGTTGTTTTTGGATGGTTCTGTGATTCTTGCTGCTTGAATGCATATTAGTTTATTTTTTTGAGGTCTGGTCAATGCTTTTGGTACATTCATCTTCTTTTTTAAATGCATGTTAGGTAGAATTTCAATGCATGTTAGTGATTTTTTAATTGTTTCAGTGTATATATATGACTTGCATGTGTCATTTTCTCTACATTGTGCTCCTCATTTCCAGGTTCTCTGACTCATCTTGCTTGCATTTCTCCTCGGCTAAGTAATCTTCAAGGTTTTTCTTCTCTATTCTTGCTTCAATGCATGATACTTTTTTGAAGCTGGGATCAGTTTTGTTCATACATTCTTGCTGTTCTTGGTTTTTTGGGGTTGTTCCTCTGGTTTTTTTTGGATGGTTCTGTGATTCTTATTGCTAGAATGGATATTAGTTTGTTTTTTTAGGTCTGATCAGTGCTTTTGGTACATTCATCTTCTTTTTTAAATGCATGTTAGGTAGAATTTCAATGCATGTTAGTATTTTTTAATTGTTTCAGTGTATATATATGACTTGCATGTGTCATTTTCCCTATATTGTGCTCTTCATTTCCAGGTTCTTTGAATGCATGTTGGATGCATGTTGTTTTTTTAAGCTTGGATGACTTCTCTTGGATGAGTTTTCTTAGTAAGTTTTTGTGACTTATTCCTTGTGGAAGTCTTGATATCTGACTTGCATGCATCATTGTATTTGGATTTTCTGCTTCAATTTCAGGGTGTTTTCAGTGTTCTTGGCTGCATTTCGCAGTGGTAGATTCTTAGTAAATTCTTCTTCTTAGTATTTGGATTTTCTTAGTAGATTCTTCTTCTTTTTTGAATGTATGTTAGTTTTTATTGAGTTTCAATGAGTTTTCTTAGTAGCTATTGCTTTTTTTTGCCTAGATGTTTGTTATGCTGTCTTCTTCTTCTAATGTATGTTAGTTTTTTGGAGGTGAAATTAGTTTTTTCAGTATATTCTTCTTCTTCTTCAAATGCATGTTAGTTGGTTCTGAATTTGGATGGTTCTATGACTGCTATTTTTTATTGGACAGTAGATTCCCACTTGTGGTTTTTAATGGTTTGCTTCTCTAGTACTGGTATTACATAGAATTTCAGTGCATGCAAGGTTCATTAATTTCAGTATTATTCTCCTAAAGTAATGTTACAGTGCTTCAATTTCAGGGTGTTTTTAGTGTTCTTGGCTGCATTTCACAGTGGTAGATTCTTAGTAGATTCTTCTTCTTAGTATTTGGATTTTCTTAGTAGATTCTTCTTCTTTTTTGAATGCATGTTAGTTTTTATTGAGTTTCAATGAGTTTTCTTAGTAGCTATTGCTTTATGTTTGCTATGCTAACTTCTTCTTCTAATGTATGTTAGTTTTTTGGAGGTGAAATTAGTTTTTTTAGAATATTCTTCTTCTTCTTCAAATGCATGTTGCTTGGTTCTGAATTTGGATGGTTCTGTGACAGCTGTTTTTTATTGGACAGTAGATTCCCAATTGTGGTTTTTAATGGTTTGCTTCTCTGGTACTGGTATTACATAGAATTTCAGTGCATGCAAGGTTTATTAATTTCAGTATTATTCTCCTGAAGTAATGTTGCAGTGTTTTTTTAATTAGATAAATTGTAATGGGCAAGCTAATAGTTTTGAATGACTGTTGATTATGATGTGTAGTGTGTTCTTATGGCTCCATGTAAGAAGTATCTTAGAGAGTTGACAAAAAATCACGACACTTTACTGTCAAAGTGAAGATTATAGAAAAAACCTCAGCCACAGGTATCCTCAAGCAAGATAATGTACCAGAGAATTCGCATGGAGGATGAAAAGGTATTAGAAATGTTGTTAGAAAATCTTTGCTCCTATTATATTAGCATTGATAAGTTTAAGTTGATTCATTATGAATATTCAATGATATTGATGTTTATATTATGTAATTGCTGTTGGTTCCTATTTGTTAGGGTGGTCAAATGGGAGTGACTATATATGGTGATGACATTGCTTCATATGCTGAAGCTATCAAGTGTAGAAAAGAGTATGAGATCTCAGCTACAGTTGTCAAGCCTTTGAAGAGACAGCTCCCATTGAGACTAGAAAAATATGAGATGGAATTTACTCATCGAATAATCATACTACCACTTTTTACTAAAACAGATATAGATGATGTTCCTGACTATTATGTAATTTCTCAGATAAATCATGCAGCTTCGTCTACAGAGAGATATAGTAAATTAATTTTTATTCTTTCAGCATATATATTTACTATGACTAATAGAGATGTTGTAGTGTATGAGTTATTATCACTATAGTTTAGAACTGGGCTAATCAAGTGATGATATATGGTATTTGTTTGTAGGTATGACAGGTTTTTAACTAAAGCTCTTTATTTATTTTATTTAACTTTGAGTTTCGTAACATGAAAATTACAGATATTCTAGGTATTATCTTATTTGTGGAGCCGTTACGGACAATTTATGCTCAAGATGATAGGAAAGAAGGTGGTCGTGAAGTTCCTGTCAGAGAAATTGTTATTGTTGATCAAAGGTGTGAGATTTTCATTTGAATTCCAGAGTAGTGATCTTATATTGAAAGATATGTGTACGCATTAGAATAACTTGTCTATGTTGTTTTCAATGCTCTTTCTAATGTTTTGAGAAAATTTTTTACAGTTGTAAAGGGAAAGAGACTTTGATTGTATCAGTCTAGAATGATTTAGCAACTGGTACTTGTGAAGAGTTGGTTAGTATCGTGGAGTCATTCCCTGTTGTTAGCCTTACAGCACTTAAGATTTCTCGTCGTGCAGGTTTATTTTAGTTGATCTTCAACATATTGATTCGATATTCATGTTTCATTTGTATATATGAAGAAGAAAATATAATGCTATTCCTGGTAATTACAAGTTGAATAGCTAACGTAGGATTATATTGTGTAGGTTTCTCATTGTCGACAACTATGTCGACATTGATGGATCTGCATCCTGGGGGAGAGAAGGCTGAGCAATTGTTAAAATGGTATTATGTTTTCTTTCCCCTTGCTAATATTATGTTTAAGTTATATTGGTTTTTTGTAAATGTAACTACTCTTTTCTGTTACATGTGTAGGTCTTTTGAAAATACTTGCCACCTGAAATCTTTGAAGGAAGCTGTTGAAAGAGCTAAAGTATCAGTAAAGAAAGCTGTCTTGCGATCGATTAGTGATTTTAAAGCTATGAAGGTTAGTTAACCTAAGTATGCTGCTAGATATTGACTTTAATGGTTTCCTACAATAAAATGTAGTGTTTTCATTTTGCCACGATTTTGAGTGATGTGGACTTGCTATTGCAAAAACTTTAAATTTCAGATTGTAGCTTATCAGTACTTGTTAATTTATATGATGTTAGGTCCATTGTATTTGTATCTTTGTTCTGGAAAACATATCACTTTGAAGGGCAACAATACTATGCGTGGACAATGCATTTGGATTTGTGGCAGTATTCAGAACTTAGACAAGAAAATGATTCGCTTGTATCTGGGTTATGATGCTTGTGGGACTAAGACATATGAAGACATAGGAACCAAGTATAAATGTTCCAAGTCATCTTGTACTGTGAGGACAAGTACAGTAGTAGCTAGGTTTCTATAATATATTTACTTCTAAATTAAATTCAGCTGATCTATCAAACATTCATTCTAATATATATACTGTTAAACATGGACAGGATGATTTTTCAATTTGACTTGGTTGATATAATTGGATCATGGAATGTTATGCTATTCTCTGATGATGCAAGTAAAGTCCTTGGCATTGAACCTGATAAGCTATACAGGATGGAGTATGGTAACTTGTACATTACCTTAGCAAATATAATTTACAAAAGAAAGTCTTCTTTTCTAGAGTTCACAGATAAGTGTTGTTAACTTGTGCTTGTTAATTAAGGATCGTGAAAAGTTTTATGCTGAAGTTACTGAAGCACTTGTAAGAAAATCAATCTATATCAAGTTTACACCTGGAGCAACATTTGCCGCAAGTAGGATCTTGAAATGGGTGATAAAAGAGGTTTCTCCAGATGAACCCGCCAAGTGAAGGAATGAAGGTGCATATGATGGTGTACATAAGATGCTAACGCTAGGATAAAAATAGGATCAGATGAAAGTACAAGTGAAAATCTGTAGGAGAAGTTTTGGCATCCTTCAGTGCATACTTTTTGCTGGGTTATATCATTAGTTATGGTGATTATGTCAGACATAGGTGATATGACAGTGAAAGTTCAACTTAAAAGGTGCAGATTTTTGGCTGTGCAGATGGTTATATCATTAGTTTTTTAGGTTATTTTGTAAACATTGATGGTGATGGTTCATCTCTGTCAAGAAAGAGTATATAGTTGGACTTTTTGTTTGGTTATGACTATATACAATAGTACCTATTCCTGGCTGTATTTAGATGTTTCATAGAAAACCAGCAAATTATATCAACAAATGGTTCAGTTACGTATGAGTACAAAAGTTTTAAAGTTATCTTTTTATTGATATGTTTTCCAATTGCATTATTAAATGGTCAAATTTTAATAACAGTTTCTTTCCAAATAAAAAATTAGTAAAACTGCTACGACTAATTGAAATCTATGGACAATTGTGTATGATAATCTTTGGTTATTGAATTAATCTGTTTAGCATGACATCAGATCAAATATAATTTCATATGCCATCAGGTGAGAGAGTAAATCAATATAGAAGTACTATAAAACCAAAAATAAGTTAAATCTGAATATGACATTTTGGAGTTAAAGTCCTATTTGAAAAGCACAATATAAAGCATAGATATATCTATCAAATGGCAAAGAACAGAGTTATACAGAAACATATTGATTATCATAACTATCTTGGGACAAATATAGTAGAAGGAAAGAATGTTTCTGAGGAAAATGCAGTGATTAGGAGGATGTATATACAAGATAAAAATTGAATCTGGTTGAACAATAAAGGCCAAAAAAAAGGGGGAGAACAAAGTGGAGAGCATGTGTTAATTGAAATATGTTGTAATTTCAAGATAAGATATTCTTCTAGACAAAGAAAACTATAATACTTACTCATCAGAAAAGTCAGACATCTCATGCACCTACCTGTGCCATGCAACAGTAGGTGTTTTCATTATATTGCTCTATCTTAGTAAGCCATGCAACAGCAAATGCTCTCCTTATATTGCTCTATCTTAGTAATTTATATTATAATATTTGTTTCTTTCCTATATATAGGTATCTTCCGTATTGTCCCTTTGACATTCAAGCTCATATAACTTTCCCAAGGTTCTATTCTGTTTTAGCAAAGTGGAAGTACAAAGGTTAATTCTTCTATCTTTGTGTATTTCTCTTCCTTTTTTCCTCTGTATATACATGTGTCTTTCTCTATCTCATGCATACACACACAGGTTCTCTGTGTATGCATTTTTCTGTAAATTTTAGCTTCTATCTGTGATCAAAATACAGAACTTTTTTCTACAAATTAGAAATCTACAGTCCAAATTTCATAACAATTTTATCTTATAGTAAGAAATCTCATGCAGCTTACCATGCCATGCAAGAATAGATACTCCCATTTTATTGCTCTCTCTTATTGATTTATGATTTTTTCCCCCTATATTAAGGTGTCTTCTGTATTGTTCCTTTGAAATTGAAGCTGATATAACTTCTCCAAGGGTCTATTCTGCTTCACCAAAGTAGAGGTAGCAAGGTTAGTTTTTCTATCTTTGTGTGTTTTTCTTCCTCTTCCCTTCTATATGTCTTTGTCTGTCTCATGGATACACACACATAGATTCTCTGTGCATCTATGTTCCTTTCAATTTTAACTTGCATGTGCAATGAACATACAAAACTCTTTTCTTCATATAAGAAATCTGTAGTCCAAATTTCCTAGCAATTGTATTTTCCAAGTAAACTAGAACTTTCAATTTCAACTAAATATGTTAAACTAATGTATATTACATTAATTGTCATAGTTAACTAGAATTTCATAACAATTCTATCTTATAGTAAGAAATCTCATGCAGCTTACCATGCCATGCAAGAACAGATACTCCCATTTTATTGCTCTATCTTATTGATTTATGATTTTTTTCCCCCTATATTAAGGTGTCTTCTGTATTGTTCCTTTGAAATTGAAGCTGATATAACTTCTCCAAGGGTCTATTCTGCTTCACCAAAGTAGAGGTAGCAAGGTTAGTTTTTCTATCTTTGTGTGTTTTTCTTCATCTTCCCTTCTATATGTCTTTGTCTGTCTCATGGATACACACACATAGATTCTCTGTGCATCTGTGTTCCTTTCAATTTTAACTTGCATGTGCAATGAACATACAAAACTCTTTTCTTCATATAAGAAATCTGCAGTCCAAATTTCCTAGCAATTGTATTTTCCAAGTAAACTAGAACTTTCAATTTCAACTAAATATATTAAACTAATGTGTATTACATTAATTGTCATAGTTAACTGGCTATGGGAAAATGTCCTGCAGTTTAGGATACCATGCAATAGCATATCCTTTCATTCTGTTGTTGTATCTTGCTGATTTATTCTCTCTTCTTCTATATATATATAGGTGTTTATGCATGTTGGTTCTTGTAAATTGAAGCTCATATAACTTCATTAAGAGTATATTGTGGTTGAGCAAAGTAGAGGTAGAAAGGTCAATTCCTATATCTTTGTGTGTTTTTGTTCCACTTTATTTCTGTTACTCTTTATAATTCTCATGCACAGACACAGATTCCTTGTTCATGTGGTTTTCTGTCAATTTTAAACAATTTATTGTATTTTCCCATTGTACAAATTGAAACTTAAAGTTTAGCAAAGTCAATATCTATGAGAAATGCATGCTTTTTCCTGTTAGGTACATAATATCTTCACATATGTCAGTCTCATGGTATCTACACTGTATGTTCAAACTTTCCATGTGATATTTCACTATATATGTGCACTCAATTATTTACTAATTTATGATTATGCTAGAAATAAACTATAGTTTTTAAGTTCCAACTGAATATGTTAACCTAGGTATATTACATCAATTGTAATAGTTAACTGTCCATGCATGTATTTTCCAAACATCAGTTGATAAAAACTTCACTCTGATTTCTTTCACCAGAATGAATCTACCAAATATGACATTTCAAATTTCTTACAACAGTCTTCTAGCAAGAATTGTCGGTCTTCTGAATTTGTTGCCTCCAGTTTATGTACGGAGTGGTCGATTTGAAGGGGTTAGCTCTGTATTTCTAAAAAATGAACACAGCTTGATATCCATGGTACACCAAGGAGATCCTAAAAACACTGTCATAGAAGCTGAAGAAAGTGCTGCCCTACAAGCAATTATGTATTTGGTAAAGACATATGATATCACTGTTTATGATGTTAATTGGGAACTAACAATTGCTTACAAGAAATCTGCCCAGTTATACAAGGAGCAAGCTCAGAAGTTGAAATCAATCCTTGCACCTTCTATATATTTGCCCGCTACAACAAGTAATTCAAACTTAACCTTAGCAAGTACAATTATGATGAACTTCATGGAATTTCTTGAACAGATTGCTAATGAGCTACCTATCAGACTACACTCCTATGAGAATGTAACTTTGGATAATTACCACTATCAATCATGCCTCATGGTGCAATGTCTTGCATATGTTGATGAAGAGCATTACATATTAAGTGATATCTACAACACTCCAGCAGATGCAATGCAAAATGCTACAAGAAAAACTCTCAACTACCTACAAGCATCATATCAATTTATCGTGTATGATGGTAACTATGAAGCAATGCAAAGAGCATGGGCTGAATGTTCTAGGAGGTGTAAAAAGTGTGAACTGTTGCGTAGCAAGATTACTACACAAGATAAGGGCAAAGCCATTATCAACTACTCAGGATGAAGACTAACAGAGCAAGCTGAAGAATATGGTTTCATAACTAGCCAAAGCTACTCTCAAATATGTAAAATGAAAGCTAATATAACAAGCTTTACAAGTTTGCAGTATAGAATTATACTATAAACTGTTCCTTGATTCCCTGCAAGAAAACAGGAACTTACTGATGGATCTCTCACTAATCAATCAATAGATCTTCTTCATATTATCCGTTTATAATATAGTACATGTAGTATATAAGTTGTAGGCTTCTTAAAATATCTGCCTGTTTAAATCTTCTTGCATATGAATTAGTGACTTTGTAATTGCAGTTGATATATGTTCTGTTCAGCTTATATATATATTTGTAAGATGTGTCTCCTAATATACTTTGCCTTTATTACTACTTACATATATATTATGATAAATAAACAAATAGATGGTAGGATAATATCATGGAAATATGTTTTACGTCTAATTCAAATACTTAATTACTATGTTAGAACATAAGTATAGAATCTCAGAGTACTCTTTATTTAGAATTCATAGGAATACCTATACAAGATGGCATCCAGTAAAAGGCAGAGAAACAGAACTTAAGACATAGTATCTACAACAACTATATTAGAACAGAATGATACAGAAGAAGTTTTTTCAATTGATGTAATTCCTACGCAAAGTAGATAGCGATGCTACCAAACAGTAAGTGATGTCCAACATTCCCTCGAAGAAAACAACAATTGATCAATGAATGTCTTAGCAATCAATGAATATATCTTGTTCATAAAATGCAGCTATAATGTAACAAGCACAATATATAACCTATGGGTTCTTAGAAATGTCTCTCTATTTAAGTCTTCTTCAATATGAATTTCTAACTTTATAATTGCATTTGGTATGTGTTTCATTTACCTTCTATATAGAATTATAGTTCTCCCAATATGAGTCTATTGTCTAAGGCTATTCTTTATGTAGAAATTCACAGGAATACCTATATTAGATGACATCTACTGAAATGAAGAAAAGCAAAACTGAAGACAGAGTATCTGGAACAGCTATATTACAACAAGATGATATAGAGGGAACTATTCCAATTGATGAAGTTCCTATTCGAAGTAGACAACGATGCTACTAAATGGCAAATCATGTTCACCCATCAGCTCAACTGATTTCAAGTATACCAACTCATACAAAAAGCAAAGCACAGAAAATTAGAAAACAAAACCAAATCCTTGTGAAGGATGCTCAAAACTCAACAACTATATTAACACAACGCCAACAACAACGTTTAAAGAGGTATACTAATGTAACTACTAAGGAAACAATTACAAATGTTGAGAATACATTACAAAACCTTCGTCCTAGGCAACGATGCTTTCATATGATAGTTTCTATGTCACAACCAAGTAATGCAAGTTTAGAATAGCAGACGTGTACATCGTATGGCACATCAGGAAATCCACAAAAAAGATCAAGCCGAAGATATAAGAAAGAGGCACATTCACCAATCCAAACAACATCTGAAGAACAACTACGTAAGTAGCACTTTTGATATATATAAATTATCAAATGAAGTATGCAAATTTATTTGTTTCTACAAAAAGGTTCAGATACATAATCACTAATAGTTATTACAATGAATGCATAGAGCCATTTGCAAGGAAGAAAAGGCGTACACAAAAATCAAGTATGATTTCACATACAACTGTTGCTCAGTTTCTAAAGATTTTTCCATATTTTATGTCTACATTGTACCCTGAAATTACAAAAGAGCAAAGCTAAAACATACATATTGCAGGAATAGGTGCTGCTTTGCAAGAAAATCATGTACCTGGGTTCCCTCTCAGACTACCACATTGCACAATCTGCCAATATTGTCAAGCAAAACTGTTTAAGCATGAGAAAAATTATTTCTGTTGTCAAAAAGGCAAAATCATGCTTGCTGTGAACTCTGTGCCTAAAAAGTTGGAACGTCTTCTCACTTCAAGGGATGAAGATGCTGTCCACTTCAGACAGTTCGCTAGAATCTACAACAATCTATTTGCATTTAGCTCCATCGGTGGGAACCACGAGGGCAAATCAGTCAAAGGAATATACGTTTTTAAGCTGTAAGGTCAATTGTACTATTATCTACCTAATCTTATACCTTCAGATACACAGCCCCCTAAGTATCCACAACTATATTTCTATGATCCGTCTCATGAAGTTGAAAACAATTCTGGTGTATATGATGAGCTAAGGGCAGATGTATTGACCTAATTGATTGACATTCTTCGGGAAAATCCTTATAGTAAATTTTTCAGGTCACTTAAAGATTATGTACTTCATGATACAATAACAATCACCATTAACCAAAATTTTGTTCCAGATCAAAGAACATATAATAAACCTTCTTCGGAAGAGGTAGCTGGAATTTGGGTTGATACACCTCAAAGTGATGCAGACCATGGTGCACATATACTTGTGCGTGGAAAGTCAAACAGATCACACCAAATAAAGCATTACTATGGTTGTTATGATCCTTTACAATACCCAATTATATTCCCTTTTGGAGATTGTGGTTGGCATCCCAGGTTAGAAAAGCTGTCTAAGAATACAAAATAGCTCTGTGACAGACGAATATCTAATTGTTCAAATGCTTCTCAGTAAACAGAAGAAAGTATTCTCATGGAATATTATATTGGTAGTACAATAACCTCTGTCAGAATCCTAAGTAATTCATTACTACTAAGTTATTAGTCTTTCATGATAGAAATAATGCAATAATTTTTGTGGAAGTTGTTATTTAAGTATTACTATTGATTTGTTAGTCATTGAAGGATTGCACCACTTAGGATAAAAAATACAAACTTAATTATCCATAACTTCAACTACACAATCATCATATATATAAATATGAAGCATTTTCTTAATATGTTACTTCATCACAAACGATTGAGAAAGAAAAATTGATGTTCATCTTGATACACTTCATAATATATATTACAAAAATTTCAATATTGTGATTTTTTAATACACTATCCTATACTTAAAATTGTTAACTGATAAATTTGTTTCAAGTATTTACTCAATATCAGTACATAATTGTATGCTTCTAATGTTATTCATTGTCATATGCTATATCATAATTCCATCAACTTAAACTATACTCTGAATATTCTGTACTGTCATATACTACATCATAATTCTATTAATCTTATTTTCAATATGCAATGTTTAATATAGGTGCAGCAGACAGGACAAAACGCATATCTTGCAGAGAATATTATGCTTACAAGTTGCAGATTAGACTTACAGATACAAGTTACATACTCAAAATGAGAAGATTATTTCAGCAGTACATAGTAGATATGTATGTCAAACTGGAGAACACAAGGCTTGACTTCTACTGGAAGAAGTAAAAAGAGATCAGAGCTGAATTATATCAAAGAATTCTTGACAGTTTAGAGCATGGAGAAATAGTAGATAAAAATATTGGTCATCGAGTCATACTCCCGCCTTCATTTGTTGGAGGTCCAAGAGATATGAAACGTAGATTTCTAAATGCTATATCTCTTGTCCAAAAATATGGCAAACCAGATTTGTTCATAACTATTACTTACAATCCCAAATGGCTAGAAATCCAAGATGAACTCCAAAAATATGAGAAAGCTGACAATAGACCAGATGTGATCGTAAGCGTATGCCACTCCAAACTAAAAGAATTATCAGACCAAATAATGAACAAACACATTTTTGGTCAAGTTACCGCGAAGATACAAGTTGTTGAATTTCAAAAATGAGGGTTACCTCATGTACATATCTTAATTATCCTTGATAAGCAATACAAAATCAAAAAACTAGAGGAGTTTGACAAGTATGTGAGTGCAGAGATACCTACTACTGACCATATGTACCTGAGGAATTTAGTGCTTAACCATATGATGCATGGTCCATGTGGTCCAAACTTCCCAACATGTGGTTGCATGGAACACAAAGGTCAACAAAAGATATGTGGATTCAACTATCCAAAAGCATTTTCAGAGTATATGACAACTAATGCTGAGTCATACCCACTTTATAGAAGAAGAAATACAGGAGAAGAAATACACATGAGAGGAGCTGTGCTTGATAACCATTAGGTTATCCCATATAATCCTCCTTGCAATGTTTGATAGTCATGTTAATGTTGAAATATGCTCAACAATAAAAGCAGTCAAATACCTATACAAATATGTCTACAAAGGTCATGACAAAGTTTCTTTTAGGTTATCTTCAACAAATCAAGAAATAGAACATGATGAAATTATAAGATACCAATCAGCTCGTTGGATTTCACCACCTGAAGCTGCATGGAGAATATTTGGCTTTGATATTTACACAGTGTATCCTCCTGTAGTATCGATGCCTGTACATACACCAAGCATACAAACAGTTCAATTCTCTGGCAAAGAAAGCTTTGAAAGAATTATGAAAGATGAACAACGAACAAAGACTATGTTGCTTGCATTTTTCGAAAAAAATTCAGAGTTGGGACCAAATCACAAATACTTATATCGAGAATTCCCAGAGCATTTCACTTGGAATGGAAAAGAAAAAGAATGGAGAGAAAGAACAAAAGGGAAAGCAATAGGAAGAATTGCCTATGCAACACCATCAGAAGGTGAAATGTTCTACCTTCGATTATGATTAGCTAATATTCAAGGGCCTACATCATTCATAGACTTACTCACAGCAAATGGCAAATTATGTAGTTCATTTCAAGAAGCAGCTATACAACATGGATTTCTTGAATCAAACAACATTGTTGAAACCTATATAGAAGAAGGTATTGGAGTTCAAATGCCATCTGCATTACGTCGTTATTTGCTATACTACTAATCTTTTCTGAGCCTCCAAATGCAAAAGATGTATGGTCCAAGTATTACACACACTTATCAGAAGACTTCCAATACACAGCAGACAACAACAATGAAGCTTAGATCTTATACAAAACAGTCACAGCAATGCAACAATGCTTAGAAAGCATGGGAAAGTCACTAGCAGATTTTAATTTATCAGAATTATTAACAAAAGCTAACTGTGTGATTGATTGGACAAAAGATGTAAAAGATGCACTAGCTGCACCAATTCCAGAAAACCTGCTTTCTGCTTGAAAAAAACTAAACCCCAGACAAAAGTTGGGTTACAAAGAAATTATGCACCACATCAAGCACAAAAAACTAGGTGCATTTTTTGTAGATGGTCCTGGAGGAACTGGGAAGACGTTCTTATATTGTGCACTATATGCAAGAGTAAGACAATTAAGCAAAATTGTTTTACCAACAGCGAGTTCTGGCATAGCTGCTGCAAACTTTCCAACTGGTAGAACCGCACATTCTCGCTTTAAATTACCACTTGATCATGAAAGTAGTATCAATTGTAATGTTGGAAAACAAAGTAGCCTCACAGCTCTATTAAAAGAATCCTTACTGATCATTTGGGATGAAGTCTCAATGGCTTATAGACACAACATTGAAGCATTGGACGTCCTACTTAGAGATTTATGCAACTTAGATGAACTTTTTGGGGGAAAAATTATTATATTTGGAGGTGACTTCAGACAAGTGCTACCAGTACTTCCTCACAAAGCAGAAGCTGTTGGCACAAGTTTAGTAAGCTCCCCACTCTGCTCTCAAATGAAAAAAATTAGCCTCACAGAAAACATGAGAGCCAAAGAAGACCCTCCGTTTTCAGATTTTCTTCTTAACCTCGGAAATGGAAACTTGCAAACAGAAACTATTGCACAGGTGAAACTACCACCACAGATGATGTCATCCATAAAAATAATCAATGCAGAATCCTCTGAGCTAATAGGTAATATCTTACCAGAATTGCAACAAGAATACATAGACCTTGACATCTTCTCAAAAAGAGCTATATTGACTCCAAGAAATGAAGAAGTAGATGTAATCAATGAGCTTGTAATAGCTGAATTTCCAGGAAAAGCTATTACATACAATAGCTTTGACAGCATTGATGGGGAAGATGCAGCAAATTATCCATAAAAATTTTTGTATACATTATGTCCAGCTGGCATCAGCCCCCATGCACTCATATCAAAGCCTAATAGCCCAATTATGTTGTTGCGCAATTTAGATCCCAGTGGTGGACTTTGCAATGGAACCAGACTTATCTGTAAAGAGTTCTTCCCTAATATTATACAGTGCACCATTGCAACAGGACACCACAAAGGAGAAACTGTTTTACTACCAAGAATATCTATGCGACCATCATCCTCTTTGAACTTTCCAGTCTAGTTTGAACGCAGATAATTTCCCATTAAACTGTCATTTGCAATGACAATAAATAAATCTCAGGGTCAAACACTAGAATAAGCTGGCATTCATCTGAAAGAACCATGCTTCTCACATGGACAACTATATGTCGCATTGTCAAGAGCAAGAAAATCAGAAAACTTAAGGATATTCTACAATGAGAAAACACTAACACTAGAACAAGAAGGATACTTACAAAATGTAATTGCCTTTGAGGTTCTTTTACGCGCAAATATTCAGTAACTGTAAGTTTCCCTCTTAATGTTCCCATAATCCAATAGTTCTTACTACTACTAATTTTCTTATTTTATTTTATCTGCTGTATTACTTTTGTAGTCTTACTCATTTAGTTTGGCTACTTGCACTTTTCTGGGCACAAATGACAGCATTACTCCCATCAAGTTGAATGTATTATGCTTTAGGGGGTAATTTTTTCTTACATATATATATATATATATATATATATATATATATATATATATATATATTTATGCCAATCTTCAAATGTACACTCGTAAACACTTCTTACTATTTCACAATTCCCTTGTTTTAATGCTAGCTAATATATAGACTAAAAGTTCAACAACTTACCTGTCGTCCATTGCTTCAAATGAAATCATCTTGCTAACACAACAAGTTTTCAATTTTACATAACTCCAAGCAAACTCAACTTTCCTTAAACTAATTCAACAACAAATCAAAACAAGTTACAATTCACCAAAAAAGAAAATATCCACATCCAAACAAACTTGACAAAAAAATTGACCAAAAATTTAACCCCATAAATCTGGTTCTCTCGGGATACCGCGCGCAATGCGCGTGACCTCACGACTAGTTTTTTAAAAAATTATAATACGCTATCCCGCTCAAGAAGATTGTCCCGTTTAACCTTGCACACATTTAAGAAACATGTTATAGGCTATCATTTTTCAAGATAAAGTATCAAAATATCCGCAACATTTGAATTTAAAAGTATCTTTCAAATGTCATTTCTTTCCATAATTGTGTTTTTGAATTCAAACATAAGAGTAGTTTGAAAAAAATTTATAAATTTGGTACTTATATTTTTAGAAAGTAGACGTAATTTTGAGACATCTCAAAAAGAAATACGTAATATTCTTTTTGGAATGGAGGGAGTAATTATTTTATAATAATTTGCCTTATAAAATTTAGATGATAGTATATAACCATCGTATTACAAGGTTTGTTTTTTCCTGAAATAGTCACATTTAAATAAACTATATATGGTGATTTAGTAGTTGTTTTCTTAAAATTAAGAAATAACAAAATCTCTTATTTATTTGACATTACTTTTACGACTTTTATAGAGTATGTTCATTTTAACATTACCGTACTATTAAAAATATACCCCAAATTCATGAAAATCATAATTATTTGACCAAAGTCCAAACAAAATTGAAATCTCTTTAATCCAAGTTCAACCCAATGCAATCATAAACTTAAACCATTGAATCCCCCCCGGGAAAAGAAAAAATCTTAAACCAAATTTTAACTTAGGTAGTGTTTGGTTGGAAGGAAAATGGTTTTTTCAGAAAATCATTTTCCATGAAAATTTTTTTTCCAAGAAAAATTAATTTTCATGTCACATTTTCCATCATTTAGTATAAGATAAATCATTTCCCATGGAAAAAGGAAAAACATCAATTGAATTATTAAAATGGTGAAAAATATCGACCGAATGATCGTAGCAGATGTAAATGTTAACCAAATGAAGGAATGTTAAGTTTAAAATTTATATTTGAACTTATTTTAATATTTTCTATCGAATAATAAAGTCTCAATCTAAACAATTGAAATTATTTTAGTGACGAAAAAATCAACTGAATCGTGTAAGTGGTGAAAAATATCGATTGAGTTATCGTGGAAGAGAAAAATGTTGACCAAATTAAGGAATGTCGTATTTAAAACATGTATTCGAGTCTATTTTAATATTTCCTATCCAATTATTAAGTTTGAATCCAAACTGTTGAAATTGTTCTAGCGGTGAAAAATATTGACTCCATTGTTTGAGTGGCAAAAAATAGCAATTGAATTGCCATAGTAGAAAAAATGTTGACCAAATGAAGGAATGTCAAGCTCAAAATATGAATTTGAGCCTATTTTTAAATTTTCTATCTAATGATCAAGTTTCGATTCAAATCGTTGAAATTGTTTTAGTGGCGAGTCAACTAAATTATTTTTGTGGCAAAAAGTGTCGATTAAATTATCATGATGGAGATTAATATTGACCAAATAAAAGAAATTTGAGCTTAAAATCTAGATTTTAGTTTATCTTAATCTTTCTCATCGGATAGTTAAGTTTCAATCCAAACCGTTGAAATCGAATTTTGCACCTAAATTTTGGCTGACCATATCATCAAAGAGTGGAAGGAAGAAAATCAACTTTCTATCTCCTCAAAAACAAAATCATTTTCCTCTGTTGGAGGGAAAGTCATTTTCTTTGGAAAATAATTCTCCATCATTTATTGTGTCAAACAACAAAAAATTGAAAAATTAGCTTTTGAAAAAAAAAATATTTTCCCTCCAACCAAACACAACCTTAATAATTTGCTTATCATATTCAATCAATTGTGCAACTCATTACTCACATGGTATTTTTCAAATGAAACTCCTCTCCAACAAAAATTAAACAGGAATTGAGAGAAATGCAACCAAACAATATGCCAAATTGCCAACGCAGGGAATTGGAAAAGAGGTGGCCATTAAAAACAAATCTAAATGAGCATAAGAAAATAATGAGTTGGGGCCCTTGGGGACGAGAATGATTACCCCGAAAAGATGCTTGGTAATACAAAGCAGGGGATGAACAGTGGCCCCGATTAGTACCCTAGAAAGTTACTCCTTGTCTGATTTAACTAGCAAGCAACACATGGAGTGGTGATGTCTCAATAGCGAAGATTATTTTTGATACGTGTACAACAAGCCTTGGAATTGAACCAAATCAAGCTTTTATTTGCTTAGGATCTGAATCAAAATTTTTTTTGTTAGGCTTCTTATACTACCTCTTTTTATTTACCTAAGGATAAGGACTAGCTAGTGATATGTACCTAGGCAAACTATGATGGATGAAATGATATCTGCTTAAAGTATTGGACACAAAGTATAATAGAAGATGTAACATAAACCTAAATTATGAAAATTGATATTACACATAAACAAAGAGTATATAAGTATAACTTTCACCCAAAATTAGCACAACTATATCCATAATTAGCGCGAAATATGCACAGTTAATACATTGAAAATTAGCACAACTATGCACAAGCTATGTAATTAAAAATTAGCACGAGCTACATAACTATACACAATTTATGTAATTGTTAATCATTGAACTGCCACACACACTATATTACCACACTTTACTAACCCAACATTCTTTGCTAGTGGGATTTTCTTTTGAGAAGAGATCTCAATTCAACCTCTTTTTTTTTTTTCTTTTCAAAAATACATCACTTGGGTCCAATATTCCGAACATAGCTCACAGACTTATCTCCTTAAAGATTTCTATTAGAGTTTCTCATTACTATAATCAACTCATTAAAACCATAACTGGGGAAACTAATTGCTCAATATCTAAATAATCCAACCATAAAGCTAATTGCACGCATCCTGGTTTACTAAGCACTAACCACATAGTCCTTACAATTACTTCAATTTTCTTTGCACTTTCGACTATGTCACATAACCCCTTTGTTTAGCAACAAACCATTAACAACAATTTATATCTACATTACTTGAGCATATTATGGTTTTACTTGAACAATTAAACATCATCTAGACTACTGTTCTCTTATACACATTTTTTCAACCAAAGTTTCTTGCAGTCATACCTTCAAATACATATTATGACTATTGCTAATTACTTGTCAATTGTTCCCATACATGAATTCATTTTATTCACCCCAACAATCACATAACCAAAATATAATAATTCATCCCAACATTCACATGAATAACCATTGGCATATGAGGTTAAATATAATGGAAGGGCAAAATTTAATTACCTTCCAAGGGACTAGAGGTGGAGATGGGTGCAACCAAGGAGTGTGAAGAGGAGGAGACGGTGGGGTTGACCTGAACCGGGGGCTTGGGGCGGCGATGAAATCAGGTGGCAAGGGATGACGATGGCCAGCAACTGCTATTAGTCAGTGGGATGTCACGTATGGGAGAGGGAAGAGGGAGAATTGGCTCTCTTGGGTTTTTTACTTTTATTGACTTATTTTCAAAGCCCACATGCCATTTAAATAGCCATTGCCCCCTTAAATTAGTAAGATTCTTTTTATTACTTTTCTTTTTCTTCTTTGTTTGGATAATTACTTTGTTATATCAAAATTAAAGCAAGCTTATCTCAATTTATTTTCCTTTACACATGGCCCAAAATTGGGCACATTGGGCCGGTAGTAATTCAACAATTTCATTTCTTTTCTTAGCCATTAAGAAATTGTTACGGCTCAGTAAATTGCCGATCTCGCTCGGCTACAAATGCATATTTACAAGAAATTGTATACATTCACATAGTTATCTAACACTTTATATGGTCTAGGGAAAGTTCCGCATTAGCATAATTTCTTAATCAAAAATTGCTTTGTTTATCAATAGAAAAATGCATGGTTCACTGCTCTGATTAGTCATAGCTGCATGACTAATGCAAGAATTGAAAGCAATTAAGCATGATCAAGTGACGGGGCATTACATCCTCTCCTCCTTAAAGAACGTTTCGTCCTCAAAACTTACACTGAATATGCCTTTTGAATAAATGTGAGTAACAATGTTTCATTTCATCTTCAGTTTTTCATGTAGCCTTAGAGGCTCCATGATGGGTTTATATGACTTTGACCAAAGGTGTAGCCTTGTTGAGCAATTGTTTTACTCTTTAATCTACTATCTTTACTGGTTGTTCTTCATAAGTTAACCCGTCAGCCTCAACTTCTAAGGGTTCATAAACTATGCATGAGTTGGATTATGCACACACTTGCGAAGTTGTGAAATATGGAACATATCATGCACATGCTGCAAGTCAAGTGATAAGGATAAGTAGTAACTATTTGGGTTGATTTTCTAAATGATGTCATAAGGCCTAACAAAGCACATGCTTAACTTTCCTTTCACATTGAATCTCCATACTTCTTTAAAATGAGAAACTTTTAGAAATACTTTATCCCTTTCTTCAAACTCCAAAGGCCTCCGCCTTCGGTCCACATATGCTTTCTGCCTATTCTGCGCTGCTTTCATGTTTTGTTGGATAACTTTGATCTTGTCCACTACTTCTTGAGCCATTTTAGGTCCCAAGATTAGAGTGTCTACCAAATAATTCGAACAATTAGGAGTTCTGCATCTTCTACTATATAAGCTTCAAAAGGGGCTATTTTTATAGTAGCTTGATAGCTATTATTATATAAAAACTCTGCTATAAGCAAATACTCCTCCCATTTTCCATGAAAACCCAGTACAGAAGCTCGTAACATGTCCTTAATGATTTGATTTGCTCTTTTAGTTTGTGCATTCATCTCAGGATGGCGGGAACCGCTAAATTGTAACTTGTACCAAAGACTTTCTATAAAGCCTTCCAAAATTAGGCCTGAAACCATGAGTCTCTGCTCGAGAGGACGTCCTGAGGTACACCATGTAACAACATCACTTCTCTGACATAAATTTGAGCCAACCTATCCACTTCCCAAGAATCATGTATTGTGACAATATGGACGGACTTTGCAAGTCTATCTACTATCACCTAATGACGCTCTTCCTTAATGTTGTCGGAGTTAGCACCATTATGAAATCTATCAAAATGGAGTCCCATTTCCATGCGGGAGTTTCCAGCAGTCTTAATACACCAACAGGTCATTAATGCTCAGCCTTAACTCTTTAACAAGTAAGGCATTTACCCACATACTTAGCTATGTCTCTTTTCATGTTGCTTCACCAGAAGGTTTGTTTCACATCTCTATACATTTTTGTTCCTCCTGAGTGGATGGAATATTTCGTATTGTAGGCTTCAAACATTACCTTTCGTTGAGCTCCAACCTTTAAGGCATACATATTCTATTTTGGAATCTAATAACTCCTTATTTGTCCTCTACAAAACCCAATACCTTTCCTTTGTTTACATTTACCTTAATCCTTTCTATCTCTTCATCTCCCACTTGTGCCTGTTTAATTGCATCCAAGAGGATAAGTTGAACCATCATACTATCAAGAAATGACCCAGGTTCTTACGACAGCACATGTCCTATGCCCACATTTTTCAAATCCCTCAAAATCGCTGGTCGCACCATTGTCACAACATTCACACTATAATGTATTTTTCGACTCAATGCATCACCAACCACATTAAACTTTCCTAGTTGGCACCGTATTTGCAGGTCATAATCCTTGAGAAGTTTTAACTATCTACGTTGCCTTATACTCAATTCCTTTTGGGTGAAGATGTATTTGGGACTTTTTTGATCAGCAAAAATCTTACAAGGAGTTACCAAAGAGGTGGTGTCTCCAAATTTTAGCGCAAAATCCACCGTGACCATTTCAAGTCACGGTTAAGGTGATTTTCCTCATAAGGCTTCAGCTATCTAAAAGCACAAGCTATGACCTTTCTGTCTTGCAATAGGACACATCCTATACCTTGTCTAGAAGCATCACCGTAAATGGTGAAATCTTCGGCTTCCGTTGGTAAAGCTAGGACTGGTGTAGTGGTAAGCTTATGGTTTAGCTCCTAAAAAGCAACTTCACACCCGTCTTTTCACTCAAGCTTCGTGGTCTTCCTTAACGGGTTAGTGAGAGGCTTGGCAATTTTTGAAAAAGTTTACACAAATTGCCTATAGTGCTCGACCATTCCTAGGAAACTCTAAACCTTAATAATGTTAGTAGCCTCAGCCATTCAGTAATTACTTTTGTGTTTTGTGGGGTCCACCTTAATCCCTTCTTTGGAAATCACATGCCCCAAAAAGGTCACTTCCGTCAACCAAAATTCACATTTTGATAATTTAGCATAAAGCTCGTGTTCCCTTAGGGTTTGTGGAATGATTCTCAAATCCGCGTTATGCTCCTCTTCGGTTTTAGAATATATTAGGATATCATCAATAAAAACAATTACAAGAGCATTGGTGAACCCAAACAACATCACCATAAATTCATAATGAACATAAAAAGGACAGCCTGGTGTACAAGCATCCCGTGTTCATGCAAGGTCCAGGGAAGGGCCCCACCCTAAAGGGTGTATTGTAGGTAACATATCCTAACTTTTCTCTCGATGCCTTACTGAACGTAGTGCAAGTGAACTCAGAACTTTGAAAGGTGGACTTAACTATTCCTGACCTCAATAGTCACATGTCTATTATCAAGAATTTCCACAACATTATATATCTTTTTCCATCTGTCTGATCCATTCTTCCAGTAACACTGGGCCTTCTTGCTATCATACGTTCTTAGATTCCGTTTTATGACGCAGTTAAAGAACTTATTTTCTTTTTTATGCTTATCAAATCTAGAGCCCTTAACCTTCTTTATTACTTTATCCACAATCTTTGCCCGTCAGTTCAGAATCTAAGTCATCTAGTAGTCCCTTTTGACCCTTAACGTTCCTAGGGTTTAGGGGTACACTAGCAGCTTTTCCACTTCTTTGAGCGGTCACTACTAGGAATTTTTGATTGACAGAGTGGGCTCACATAGATTCTATATTGTTCCTTTGCAGATTGTTTTCTAGGATGCTATCATTTGGATATGTCATTCTGTCCAATCGAAACGCAAACATGTTACTTCTGGCTTATTCGTATTCCTTGTGGTTATACAGTCATGTTTTCTCTTTATCATTGTTTATTCATATGTGATATGTGCTTAGAATGCACTCATTTTAGGGTCATTTTGCTACATTTTTAAGGAGAATTATGTACTTCATGTTATAGTCAATACTCCTTTTTTTGTTTTATGCTTAAGTATGGTTCTTTTCTATGTTTTGCAGGTTTTTGAACCTTTTTTCCCTTGCTTTGACCCCTATTGGGTGTGTTTTGACTCCCTACGCATGCCCCTAAGTCACCATGCTTATGGAGAAGAAAGATAAATCTGAGAATGGTTAGACAGAGGTGACCACAGACCCTTCGTGATAAAGACCATAGTCCGTTGCAAGCCTGAAACTATTTGCCCCTTTGTCTTCCTTCATCTTGTGGTAGAGAACAACTGAGTTTATGCATAAATAGAGTTTTTTTTAGCTACAAAGAGAGGCGCATAGAAAACCAAAGCATCCAATTCTCACTTTTCTCATTAGTTTTGGGATTTTTCAAGATTTCTTTAGAGTAAGAGAAGGAATTGGAATGGAAGATTGACACTTGGGGGCTTGAAGTTTCAGAAGTCATTGAAGACCACCATAGTTGCTAAGTTTTTCTTCCCCTTCCAATCTCTTCTTGAATTTTTTTCTTAGATGTTGATTATTTCAATCATGTGTGAGTAGTTTTTGTTAATCGAGGGACTTATTAGCCAAATTATTGATGTTGGATATCTAAATTTCAATATTTGTGCTTTATCCAATTGGTTTGATTAAATTCTATCTTGTGGATGAATTATTGTGAATAAGTTTTGGCCAGATTTGCTTGCATACACTACATAGTTGACTGAAGTACTAAAAGGAGAAACTCAC
The DNA here is from genome assembly GCA_029747015.1 of Carnegiea gigantea. Lineage (NCBI taxonomy): Eukaryota > Viridiplantae > Streptophyta > Magnoliopsida > Caryophyllales > Cactaceae > Carnegiea > Carnegiea gigantea. The sequence continues at coordinate 821,653 of JAKOGI010000218.1, forward strand.
TATTAGAACAACAAGTTAGAAATTAATGTAATGAATGCTTAAAAGAGAGTTGTTTGTTGAGAGGAAAATTCTAGCAATCAAGAGTTCATAACCAAGACTAAACCAAAGATATTTGAAAGAATGTTAATTGGGTTAGTTTAGGCAGTTCAGTTTTTTTCAAAAGAAAAGATCAGATTCTTAGTTCGATTGCACTCCTTTGAATATACAATCTAGACAAAGTGCATATTTAAATTCAATGGTCCCACTCTTTACTAGGTGAAGCAGTTCTCTAGATCTTTTAATTCAATTGAATTTTCAATAATTAAATAGTGATAGTTGAGACAACCGATTGAAAATTTGGTCGCTTAGCCTCTTAAAATAGGTTAAAACTCGACAGATGACACTTAGTCTCTATGGGATCGATATTGAAACTATATTGCAACAACCATGTGATTGCAGTAGCAATCAAGTTTTTGGAGCAGTTTGATATATGCTTAGAATGCACTTCATATTGTGGTTGTTTTGCCACATTTTTATGGAGAATTATGTACTTCATCTTATAATCAATACTCCTTTTGCCGTTTTACACTTGGGTGTGGTTCTTTTTTGTGTTTTGTAGGTTTTTGGACTTTTTTGCCCTTGCTTTGACCCCAATTGAGTGTGTTTTGACTCCCCACAGATGCCCCTAAGTCACCATGCACGTGGAGAAAAACGAATCAAAGAATGCTGCAGAGGTGACCATAGACGCTCCGTGGTGAAGGCTACGGCCTGTGGTAAGCCTAAAACTGCTTACATCTTCGTCTTCCTTCATCTTGTGGCTGAGAACGGCTAAGTTTATGCATGAAAAAGGGTTCTTTCCAGCTGTAAAGAAAGGAGCATAGAAAACCAAAGCATCCAATTCTCACTTTTATCATTGGTTTTAGGATTTTTCAAGTATTCTTTTGAGCAAGAGAGGTAATTAGAGTGGAAGATTGGCACTTGGAGGCTTGGAGTTTGGGACGTCATTGAAGGCCACCATAGTTGCTAAGTTTTTCTTCCCCTTCTAATCTCTTCTTGAACTTTTGCTTGAATGTCGATTATTTCAATCATATGTGAACAGTTTTTCTTAATCTAGGGACTTATTAGCCAAAGTATTGATGTTATATCTCTACATTTCAATATTTTTGCTTTATCCAATTGGTTTAATTGAATTCTATCTTGTGGAAGAATTGGTGTGAGTAAGTTTTTGCCAGATTTTCTTGTATGCACTAGATAATTGAGTGAAGTACTGAAACGAGAAACTTACTCTTGGAACAACAAGTTAGAACTTAATTTAATGACGGCTTGAAAGAGAGTTGTTTGTTGAGAGAAAAATTCTTGCAATCAAGAATCCATAACCAAGACTAAACCAAGGATATTTGAAAGAATTTTAATTGGTTTAGTTTAGGCAATTTAGCTTGTTTCGAAAAAAAAAAGATTGACTTCTTTGTTTGATTGCACTCCTTTGAGTAATCCAATCTAGATAGAATGCATATTTAAATCTAACGATCCAACTCTTTATTAGGTGAAGCAATTCCCTAGATGTTTTTAATTCAATTGAATTTTCAATAGTTAAATAGTGATAATTGAGACAATCGATTGAAAATTTGGTCGCTTAGCCATTTATAATATGTTAAAACTCAATAGACTGCACATGGTCTTTGTGGAATCGATATTAAAACTATGCTGTAACAACCGTGCGCTTGCGGTGGCAATCAAGTTTTTGGTGCCATTGCCAGCGACCAATTTTGTGGATATTGAGTTCGTCTAGTTAGATTGCTAAGTATTTTTTGTCATTTTCTTTTTCATTGTATTTTCTTAATTTGCATTGGTTGTGTTTTCTGGTGATTTTGGTAGGATCTTGCCACTTATGTGTGAAGTCCCTTTCCGTTTGTATTCGATCTAGAAATAGAAAGGACTTTTCGCTCTAGGAGAAAGAAGTTGAAGTTAGAGGAACAAAGAGCCAGAGCTCAAGCATCCTCTTCGCCAATAGCGGGAGGTGGAGATCACCAAAGAAGGACACTTTGGGATTTTATTACCCCCGAGAGTCCAAGGCATTGCCTCTAGTATCGCTCGACTCAATGTGGAAGCCCACTACTTCGAGCTTAAGCTGGCTCTTATTTCTATGGTGTAACAATCCCAATTTGGAGGCACCCTTCTAGAAGATCCTAACTTACACCTCTCGGTATTCTTGGCGATGTATGACACATTGAAGCTCAATAGTGTTTCAATCAATGCTATAAGATTCGGTTATTTTCCTTCGCTTTGAGGGACAAGGCAAGAGTGTTGCTACATTCTTTGCCTTCGGGATACATCACAACGTGGGATGAGCTCACCAAAATCTTTCTTGCAAAATTCTTTCCTCCTAGCAAGACAACAAGTTAAAAAACTAAATCACCACTTTTGCTCAAAGGGATGATGAATCGTTATATAAACCCTGGGAGTAGTTTAAGGACCTATTGAGGCCATGTCCACATCATAGCCTTCAACGATGAATGTTAGTGCAAACTTTCTATAACAGAGTCACCCAATCAGTGAGGTCTACTATAGATGCAGCAACGAGAGGTACACTTATGGACAAGACTAAAGACGAGGTCTACAATCTTATTGAACAGATGGCGCTGAATAACTACCAATGGTCTAATGAGGGAAGCCAACCCAAGAGGGTTGGAGGTAAGTTAGAACTTGATACTATCTCTATGATTTCAGCTAAAATAGATGCCATATCTCAAAAGCTAGAACGATTGAATGTCAATTCTATTAGTTCAAGTACCATATCCCCATCATGTGAAATTTATGGGTCAGTTGATCATTTGACTGTGAATTGTCAAGTTGGGAGCCCATTTTCTCCAGATGTTAGTGAACCAGTCAACTATGTCAATAATTTTAATCCTAGACCTTCCACTGACCAAGTCTATAACACCTATAATCCTAGTTGGAGGAATCACCCCTATATCTCCCATAGGTCTAATATCCCTCCTATGACTTAAATGAATTTTAGACCACCACATGGATTTCAAAGAGTACATTATCCTCAACAAACCCCTCAAAAATCCAACTTAGAAACCATGATGAGAATATACTTTAGGGCAGCAAAAGCAAGATAAGTATATTAAGCAATTATCCTCTAAAGTTGATGTGCTTACTACTCATAATAAGATGTTAGAAGCTCAAATTGCTCAATAAACTACTTCTTCATCTACACCCCCAGGTATACCTCCTATTAAGCCCAAGGCAAATCTCTGTGAGCAATGTAACCATGTTACCTTGAAAGGTAGGGTAAAGGAGTCTAGCGTACAGAGCTTGAGAAAGGTCAAGAGGTGTCTAGAACCAAAAGTGAGGTGAAAAATACTGAATTTGAGAGCCTACCCTTTAGAGGGGTGTGTAATGTGGTGATACCTAAAGAGTTTCCCCTTAAACTTAATGACCCAGGTAGCTTCTCTATTTCATATATGGTTGGTAGAGTGAGGATTGATAAGGCATTGTGTGATCTTGGTGCAAGTATTAGTCTTATGCCCTATTCTATTTTCCAGAAGCTTGGTTTAGGAGAGTCACAACTAACACCTTTTTCACTTCAATTTGCGTATGGTTCCATGAAGTTCCCTTTGGGAATTTTAGAGAATGTTCATGTGAAGATAGGTGATTTTTATGTGCTTGATGACTTTATCGTCCTAAATATGGCTGTAGACGTGTATGCCCAGATTATTCTAGGGAGACCTTTTTGGCCACTTCAGGTTGCAAAGTTGATGTGAAGGGAGGAAGTTTGACATTTTGATGTAGGGGAGTGTCATGTTGAATTTGTCTTATTTGAAAACCAGAATACCCTCTCTCCTTCATCTGTGCTAGAAAAAGACATGGATTTTCATGAGATTGACTCATTTGATGATTAGTGGCATGTTGATCCTTTTGTGTTTGAACATGTTACAACTGAAGGCTTCGGCCTAGATTATGCTAGGGTGGAGTTTAATGCGCTTGCACCACCTAGCATAGTCAAGGATAAAACTTATGTTACTAATGAGGTGTCTATGAATGATTATTACAGCTTTGCTCAAGTAGTGCAGTCTATGCCTCAAATTGATGATATCGATTGTGACTTTGACTTTAGAGTCAAACTTAGTAGTGACCCGTCTGATGGAGCCCACTACCGATTCATTCTGTACACGAATCACGTTAAATGGAGTCATTTGATGGCAAAGAAGGACCTCCATCCCGAGCTTTTGAGATGGTACCTTCTAGTGCATGATTTTGATTTTGAAGTCTGCGATAAAGGCAAATTGGGAGATGTGAGGAAACCTATTGACAAGCCTGTTGTCCATCACCTTCCCAATCCCGAGCCTTCCTGGAAGTGATAGTTGTTAACCCAAAAATCATGCATTGTTTTAATAATTATTTCGATTATATTATATATTATTTCGTCTAATTTACCTTATTTTAATTATTCTTCAAGTTTATCATTAATAAAATAAAAAGGAGAAGAAAGGTCGTCGAAGTTCAGGTTTCATACGCGTGGCTATCAAGACGGTCCAAGAATAAATAATTTATGAAAAACATTATTTCCATAATTATTTATGTAGGCTAGGGTTACAAGAGTTGAAGAAAGGCTAGAAGTCTTGGGGGAGAAGGAGTCCAAGGAAGAAGAAAAAAAACCCTAGTCACTAAGTCTAGGACCATATCCCACCTAACCCTAATTTAAATCATCTCCTCACCACCATAAAAGGCGATGATTACCATCTTCATGGGGCATTATCCATGGCCATCTCCCATCAACCATCTCCCCTCAAGGCATAACCGTGACACGCCTAACACAAGAAGGCCACCGCTCCCCGATCAATGCCATCATCATCTTCATCAATCACTCCACGGCAATCTCCTTCTCATCATCACCATCAATCTCACACTGCCCTTCATCGTCTTCTTCCTCCTGATAATTCATCTTCAAGCCCATCACGCCTCCTTCTTTATTTTTGTTGTATTTACTTTATTTTATTTTGTTTTATTTCTTTTTTTGTTTAGTTAATTATTAAACATGAACCCTTTGGTTAATTGTGATTTTATTTTTAATGTGAGTGAGTAATTTTCTTGTGCTTAGTATAATCTATTTGAAACCATGCTAAATTAATTATTTTGAAACAAGTTTCATACTTTATTGTCTAGTTGATTTGAATTCATGATTCTATAGCGATTAGTGTTTATCGTTAATGATATTCGTGTTATATTAATTAGAATGCATGCTAGTTAAGTTTAATACGAATTGATATGATAGTTTAGAAGACTTTAATACGTAAAAGTTATTGTCTTTTAGGCATTAGTATCACCCTAATTAATCATGGATGGCTCAAACTCATCTCTTTTAATTAGGCAATCGTTATAGATCTTTATTAAATCGATTTGCAGGTAAATTGGTTACAAAGCGTTAGATGATGTTTTTCTAATACTCAATGCTCTAGTTTGATTAAATTCTTGCGCTGGTGTAAGGGTTATCAAAACTAGTAGAGTTTATATTAGGGATGGACCTAATTAAACTATAATATAAGGAAAAACGGGGAAGATCCGCTGGTGAATGTCTTCTATAGTTTAACTCATGGATAAAATCGACTTGTGTGTTAATGATAAATATTATTTTGTATGGTGGATATAGATTATGCTAAGCATTTTTCATAAATTTGATATCTTTTGATAATTATTTGTTGTTATAGATTATGCTAAGCATTTTTCATAAATTTGACATCTTTTGATAATTATTTGTTGCTTTTAGTTAATTTGTTTAGTTTGTCAATTTTTATTCTTCAGTTATTAGCTTTGATATAAATTTTGTTTACCCCCCCCAAAAGAATACTCTCTTAGGAGTGTCTTGGTAATTTTAGATTACCTAGATTTTGATCTTTAGAGTGATTATAATTTTCATATTTGATTTATATTTTGTTTTGCCGTTTAATTACCGATTTGTTAGAAATTAGGCTAAAAACAGTTCCTTTCATTTTCTTTCCATTTTTAATCCATCCTAGAGTTTAATAGTGTCCTAATCTACCTCTATTTAATTTCAGAATTTTTGGAAATTATTTGATAATTTTTCAGAATTATTTCGTGAATTGGATAAGAGTAGGTTTTTATTTCAATAAATCTAAAAATTACGTTTTTAATTTTTATTTCATGTTTTTTAGGTGTTATTGAGTCCATAAAATTATATCTTTAAATTTGGATAATTTTGTTATTTAATTTCGTATTTATATTAGTGCAGTTTATTTCTTTTCTAATTTCAGATTTAATTTTCTGTTTCATTTTTCTGGAGTTAATTTGCTATTTTAATTTTTCTAAAATTAATTACTTATAATTCTGGAGTTTATAACCTATAAACTTTAAGAATATTAGTTTAGGTTACTATTTGTGATTTTTTAATATTAATTTTCTATTTGTTATTTTCTGTTTCACTTTTTAATTGATTATTGTGTTATTATTCTGTTTTTAGTTTTCTAGATTATTTAGGATAGCTATTTACTGTTTTATTTCCAAAATTAAATTTAGAATATTTAGGAGTAATATCAAGTATTTGTCCAGATTTTTATTTATTAATTTTGATTTATTTTTGAATTACAATGAGTAGTAAAATTATCTAGAATTAAACTAGCTTTTTGACATAATCTTTCGTCGTGGATCGATCCCTACTTCCCTATACTATAAATATTATGTATAAGTCGAAGTAGTGGTTAAATTTATAACTCCGCGACAAGCTTTACAAATTTTGGTGCCGTTGTCGGAGAAAGAAAATAAATTGCTGGTTTACTTATATTTAAATTTACTACTTTTATTGTTTTGTTTTAACTCTAGTATTTTAATTTTTTGTAAATTTCCCGTAATGTATGAGATTAAGGAGTGGTAAGGAAATTGGAGAGGACAAGGAGCAAACATTAAAAGCTAAAAACAAAGCGAGTCATCCTAACCCAGTAAGTCTTAAGATTAAAGAGGTAAGAATGTCCACTCTTCGGGAACTTGCTGCCCCTAAACTAGAAACCCAACCTATGTCCATTACTTATGCTGCATTAGATACCCTAAAACTAAACTCTGGATTCATCAATCTGTTGCCCAAGTTTTATAGATTAGCTGGAGAGGACTCATACCGTCATATTAGTGAATTCCTTATTACTTGCTCTGTTATGATGCCTGAGGGGATTCCTGAAGACCAAATTAGGTTGAGAGCCTTTCCTTTTTCAATACTTGGTAATGCTAAAGATTAGTTGTATTACATGCCTGTTGGATCTTTCTCTATATGGACTGCATTGTATAAATCATTTTTAGAGAAATTTTTTCCAGCATCCTGAATTGGATCTATTAGGAAGGATATATGTAGAATCAAACAAATGAATGGGAAAACTTTTTGTGAGTACTGGGAAAGATTTAATAAATTGTGTGCTAGTTGTCCCCAACATCAAATAACTGAACAGTTATTGATTCAATATTTTTCTGAAGGGTTGCTTCCTATGGATCGTAATATGGTTGATGCTGCTAGTGGGGGGGCTCTGGTTAATAAAACTCCAGCAGAGGTTAGAAATTTATTCAATCTAATGGCCTAAAATATTCAGTAGTTTGGTGCTAGGGAGTCACAAATTGAAAGGGTTAATAAGATTGGTTCTAGTTCATCTGTAGAGAGTCAGTTATCTTACATTACTGCAATGTTGAATAAGATTGTTACCGGGGGAGTGCAAAAAGCAGTCATATATGGCATTTGTTGTCTAGAAGGGCTTCCTACTGATACATGTCTTACACTTCAAAAGGAAAATGTTAATGCTGTCTATTCTAACCAAGGTCAAAGGAGGTATGATCCATATTCTAACACCTATAATGAAGGATGGAGAGACCACCCTAATCTTAGGTATGGCCCTCAAACCAATCCACCTGATTTTGACCAAGCATCTCATCAACTTTCTAATCAAGATAGGACCACCTTCCTACTAGAACAAGTCCTTAAGAAGATGGATGATAGGTTCCAGATTATAGAGACAACTCTTAAGCAGGTTCAAGAGAGACAGACAGCAACTGATATCATAGTTAGCAACTTGCAGGCTCAAATGCGAAATAGGTTACCATCTCAGCCTTACCCTAACCCTAAGGAGAATGTTAGTGCCATAACACTTAGAAGTGGGAAGGGGTTAAAAGAACCTAGGAAGAGTGGAGAGTTAGAACCTGAGTTAGAGGTCAAGGGGGCTGAACCAGAGTTAAATATAGATTCTAATCAAACTACTAGGGAAATAGGAGAGAAGAAAAGATAACCTTATAAGCCATTTTCACCCTTTCCTAGTAGATTTCGAAGCCCTACTTCTAAGGTGAATGAGGCTAACCAAGAGATCTTAGAGACATTAAAGAAGGTAGAAATCAACATACCTCTCCTTGATGCTATTAAACTGGTGCCTCGTTATACTAAGTTCTTGAAAGAATTATGTACCACTAAAAGAAAGTTAGTAGGGAGTGAAAAGATAAGTGTGGGGGAAAATGTGTCTACAGTTTTTCAAAGGAAACTTCCCCCTAAGTGCAAAGACTCATGTGTGTTTTCTGTTCCTTATAAGATAGGAAATCTTTACTTTGATAAGGCTATACTTGATTTGGGTGCTTCCATTAATGTTATGCCTAGGTCTGTTTATGACAAACTGAACTTAGGAGAGGTAAAGAAAATTGATGTAGTGCTTCAGTTAGCTAATAGGAGTAGTATTTACCCAGATGGAGTGTTAGAGGATGTCTTAGTCCAAGTGAATGACCTTGTGTTTCCTACTAATTTTTATGTGATGAACATAGGTGATGCATGTCATGATATTCCCATCTTGCTTGGCAGGCCATTTTTGAGAACAGATAGGACTAAAATTGATGTGCATAAAGGAGCATTAACCATGGAATTTGATGGTGAAGTGATTAAATCTAATATTTTTGATGCCATGAGATTTTCTGCTGATGTGAATTACGTGTATGCACTTGATGTTATTAATGAGCTGTCCCAAACTATTTATGACTTGTTCAGTGAAGATGAATTTTTGACTGTGCTTACTAAGAGTCTTGATCATGCTGAGTTTCGAAAAGTGCCCTACCAGATTAATGATGATCTAGTGCAAGAGATCCAACTAGAGGATCCAGGAGCTTCATGAAGTCGAGCCAACGACTATAAACAAAGGCGCTGGTTGGGAGGCAACCCAACGTTTTTAGGGAAGTACCTATTTAATTTTGTTTTTATTTCCATTATTCCTTTCTTTTTGGATGCATTAGGGACTATGCATGAATTAAGTATGGGGGTCATCTTACATTTAATCCCTGCAGTATTTATTCTTTAAAAAAAAAGAAAATTGAGAAAATTTTTTTTAATAAATAATGCATGATATGAGTTTATGCTAGGCTTGCTTGCTTAAACATTTTTTATTTTATTAGCTATTTTGTAGTTTATTCTTCTATGAGTAAAGACTTCTAAGCATGCTAGCTGTCTTTCAGAGGAGTTTGAGTTGATCCTCATATATCTCTTCAATGAGTGACTGTCATTATTATTCATCATATTTGATCATGTATTATATCCGCTTCAGAGGCAATAAATGACCTGGCCCATCTCCTAGACTATTGAATTAGTTGAATAACTCAATAAAATTGTGACTTTCTTGTCTGTTTTTTTTTTTAAAAAAAAGAAGAGAAAAAAAAGTGAAAAAGGAAAGGAAAAAAGGTTAGATTACCAACATGGGTAGGAATAGGTGGTTCGGCACCTTTTCCCCTTAAGTTTAGGTCTTGAGTGAGCCTTATGTATAGAGTAACCCATGATTGGGAGAGTCATGCCCCTTTTTAGGCCGATCAATGACTCGGCCAAACTAACAGTCAATAAAGATGAGAATGAATTGTTTGCTCCACCATCTCTATTCGGGTGAGTGTGAGATAGGGAGTGTTTAATTTCTAAGACCCTATATGGGCCTCGAATATGTGCGTAAGTGGAGTTTGGGGGGAAAAAAAGAGGACAGAGAAATAAGAACAAGGCAAGTTAGAATCAATTCAATGAGTTATTCTACCTAGTTCAATTGTCTCCATAGCCATACCATACCTCAATTTTTCTATCTTAAATTTTTTAGACCTCTTGATCGGTGTATGCATATTCAAAAGAGATGGATAATTATTGATCTTGTTATTTCATTAAGGAAATGTTGTGAGGTTGATAAATAAACTCTTTGATGGTAGTTGGATGTCTAGTCATTATTCACTTGTAGGAGGAAAAACTAATTAATTTTCAATAAAACTGTTTTTAAAGCAAGCCAATGCCTAGTATGAATATCATAGTTATACATGACTTTAGAAGAAAGAAAGGTAAGTTTTTAGGTGGAGTCTAAGATTTCCTTGCACGAGGACGTCCAAAGTCTAAGTGTGGGGGAATTTGTTAAGCCAAAAATCATGCATTATTTTAATAATTATTTCGATTATATTATATATTATTTCATCTAATTTATCTTATTTTAATTATTCTTTAGGTTTATTATTAATAAAATAAAGAGGAGAAGAAAGGACGTCGAAGTTCGGGTTTTACACACTTGGCTATCAAGACGGTCCAAGAATAAATAATTTGTGAAATATATTATTTTCATAATTATTTATTTGGGCTAGGGTTACAAGAGTTGAAGAAAGGCTAGAAGTCTTGGGTGAGAAGGAGTCTAAGGAAGAAGAAAAAAAACCCTAGTCAGGCCCATATCCCACCTAACCCTAATTTAAATAATCTCCTCACCACCATAAAAGGGGATGATTACCATCTTCATGGGGCATTATCCATGGCCATCTCCCATCAACCATCTCCCCTCAAGGCATAACCGTGACACGCCTAACACAAGAAGGCCACGGCTCCCTGATCAACGCCATCATCATCTTCATCAATCACTCCACGGCAATCTCCTTCTCATCATCACCATCAATCTCACGTTGTCCTTCATCGTCTTCTTCCTCCTGATAATTCATCTTCAAGCCCATCATGCCTCCTTCTTTATTTTTGTTGTGTTTACTTTATTTTATTTTGTTTTATTTCTTTTTTTGTTTAGTTAATTATTAAACATGAACCCTTTGGTTAATTGTGATTTTATTTTTAATATGAGCGAGTAATTTTCTTGTGCTTAGTATAATCTATTTAAAACCATGCTAAATTAATTATTTTGAAACAAGTTTCATGCTTTATTGTCTAGTTGATTTGAATTCATGATTCTATAGCGATTAGTGTTTATCGTTCATGATATTCGTGTTATATTAATTAGAATGCATGCTAGTTAAGTTTAATACGAATTAATATAATAGTTTAAAAGGCTTTAATACGTAAAAGTTATTATCTTTTAAGTATTAGTATCATCCTAATTTATCATGGATGGCTCAAACCCATCTCTTTTAATTAGGTAATCGCTATAGATCTTTGTTAAATTGATTTGCTGGTAAATTGGTTATAAAGCGTTAGATGATGTTTTTCCAATACGTAATGCTCTAGTTTGATTAAATTCTTGCACTGGTGTAAGGGTTATCAAAACTAGTAGGGTTTATATTGGGGTTGGACCTAATTAAACTATAATATAAGGAAAAACGGGGAAGATCCGCTAGTGAGTATCTTCTACAGTTTAACTCATGGATAAAATCGACTTGTGTGTTAATGATAAATATTAATTTGCATGGTGGATATAGATTATACTAAGCATTTTTCATAAATTTGATATCTTTTGATAATTATTTGTTGCTTTTAGTTAATTTGTTTAGTTTGTCAATTTTTATTCTTCAGTTATTAGCTTTGATATAAATTTCGTTTACCATCCCCCCCTAAAAGAATACTCTTTTAGGAGTGTCTTGGTAATTTTAGATTAGTTAGATTTTGATTTTTAGAGTGATTATAATTTTCATATTTGATTTATATTTTGTTTTGCCGTTTAATTATCAGTTTGTTAAAAATTAAGCTAAAAATAGTTCCTTTCATTTTGTTTCAAGTTTTAATCCATCCTAGGGTTTATATAGTGTCCTAATCTGCCTCTATTTAATTTCGGAAGTTTTGGAAATTATTTGATAATTTTTCAGAATTATTTCGTGAATTGGATATGTGCTGGTTTTTATTTCAATAAATCTGAAAATTACATTTTTATTTTTTATTTCATGTTTTTTAGGTGTTATTGAGTCCAGAAAATTATATCTTTAAATTTGGGTAATTTTGTTATTTAATTTCGTATTTATATTAGTGCAGTTTATTTCTTTTCTAATTTCAGATTTAATTTTCTGTTTCATTTTTCTGGAGTTAATTTGTTGTTTTAATTTTTTGGAAATTAATTGCTTATAACTCTGGAGTTTATAACCTATAAACTTTAAGAATATTAGTTTAGGTTGCTGTTTGTGATTTTTTTAATATTAATTTTCTGTTTGTTATTTTCTGTTTCATTTTTTAATTGATTATTGTGTTATTATTCTGTTCTTAGTTTTCTAGATTATTTAGGATAACTATTTACCGTTTTATTTCTAGAATTAAATTTAGAATATTTAGGGGTAATATTAAGTATTTGTCCAGATTTTTATTTATTAATTTTGATTTATTTTTGAATTACAAAGAGTAGTAAAATCATCTAGAATTAAACTAGCTTTTTGATATAATCTTTCCTCGTGGATCGATCCCTACTTTCTTATGCTATAAATATTATTTATAAGTTGAAGTAGTGATTAAATTTATAGTTCTATGACAAGCTTTACAATAGTCAAGCTCCCAGCCCTATTAGAGCGCTTCTTGGGAGGCAACCCAAGTTTTTTTTTTTTTTTTTCATTTGCTAAGTTTTTCTTTTCTTTGATTGTATATAGTGTTTTATTTTTGCTGTGAAAAAATGAAAAACAAAAAAATAAAGAGAAAAATAAAGAGAAAAGCAAGAAGAAAAGAAAAAAAGAGAACAAGGGAGAAAAGCAGCAAAAAGAAGAGTGAAAAATTATTTTAAAAAATCAACAAAAAAATAATAAGAGAGTTCTTAGTGGGTATACCAAAGCTTTCCACGGACCCTTCATGGTATCCAATCCGGTTGGTGGAGTAGCTACTTGGATAACTGAAAAAAATATAGAGACAAAGCTCACCAAGACCCCATGGTCCGTGGTGAGGCTCTCCGTCCGCGGTCAAGGATTTTTCAAGTCCTTTGACCCGAGCTCTCTTCTTTTTTCGTCTACCTTTTGTCCCTTCTCTCTTTAAATTCACTCATTCTCTCTCTAAAACTTCCATAACCACCCACCTCTAAACCTCTAATTTTTCATCAGTTTTCATCAAATTTCTTTCCTTCTTATTTTCTTCACTATTTCACTAAATCTCCTTGAAATTTCTCTTTTCTTGCCCTCTTTCTCTCACATTCTATCCATCTTCATACCCCATATTTCAACAACTCTACTTCAACCTCCATTCTTGCAATCTTTTTCTTCCATATTTCTTTCTATTTCACCTTCATTTTCACAAATTTTGCATTTTTAGTTATTTTCTTCTCAACGTTCACTTTAGTTAGAGCTTCAAGCTTTCATCCTTCCATTCACCATTTTAGTGGCACCCAAGAAGATGGTAATGACCAACCAAGAGACGGAGACATCCAATCAAGCACGTCAATGAGCACCCTAGACTTCTTGAACCTTAGCAAACATGTGAAACTGAGGTAATATCCCTAGCGCCCTTGGTTTAACACGTCCCGAGCATATTCCTAGATACAAAAATTTGAGTAGTAAGTTAGTTATGCTGCTCATTATTATGACGAAGAGTTGTCAACCAGATTAGGTTTGTTGGATGATATACGTAGGTTGTTTGCTAGGGGAGGTATAGGGAAATTTTTAGAGATTAGAGACCACACCTATCATGACCTCACCCTTGAATTTTTGAGCACATTACATTTAGACATCACCAGTAGGCCTCGTTGTCAAGAAGGATACATTTTCTTCTATCTAAATAAGGAGTTTTATAAATTAAACTTAAGTTCTTTTAACCAAGTATGGACTTGTCTTATCAACATGTCCTTAAAGAATTTAACCCGAACGTATTTTGGCATGAAATTTCTAGGGATCATTGTTATGATACGAGCAACTCTAAAGGTACTATCATTAGAAAACCCTGTATTCGGATAGCCTAAAGATTGCTTATATGTAGTTTGTTTGCGAGGGAGGATAGTTTGAATGTGCTTCGCCTGTCTAAATTGTATTTCTTGTATAGCATACTCTAAGGTGACCGACTTCACCCTGGTTCATCCTTGATTAATCAGTTGCATAGTACATCCATTGGTTTCGCACAGAGGATTGTGATTAGGGGGCCTTATCACCCCATTGCTAGGTCTATAGGGATAGAGCTGAACCCTGATGACAGAGTTCCTAATTTCGAGCGGTTGAACTTAGCCGCTTTTGAGCAAATGAAATTTTGTAAGGTAGAGGTTGGGCATGTTTGTTGGGTTTATCCTGGGAAGCGTGTCATGCCTCTTCTTAATGTTGAACGAACCACTCTCTTGACCCAAGTTACGAAGAGTTGGCGCAACCCGCACCACCTCATCCACCACCTCACCTAAGGGCCTCTAGTTCATCCCTACCGTCGTCCTCCTCTGATTATGCTGGTTTGCATGCCACCCTTCAGTCCATTCAAGAGGGGCAAGCATCCCTTTGAGGTTGCATTCAAACTGAACATACAGTGCTCCATGACTTTGTCTAGGTGTAGCATAATGAGCTTCGTGGGATGATTGCTTCCCAAAACCAATACTTCCAAGACTTTAGGGACCATTTAGAGGCTTGATGAGACTAACATATTTCTCATCGCCGCTCTCCTTCTTCTCCCCCTCTTCCTCCTTTTTAGATCTTCTTTTTCTTCCCCATTGATTTTTATATCTTTGCATTGAGGACAATGTTTGTCCAAGCATGGGGGAGTTATGTCCTTTCATATGTGTATGTGATGTGGATGCATAAGTAGTTTGCATTTTACATGTTGCATTTAGAAACAGTTTGTATTTTTAGTTGATCATTTCATTTTTCTTTCTATTTTTAGGGTTCTTTTCTTAGATTTAGCTTTATTTTGGCATTTTCAATTTTTAATTGCATTGTGTTAAAAAGACAAAAACAAATTTAAAAAATAAAAAGAAAAAAGGGGAAAAAGCAATAAAATCCTCCGATGATGAGTCTTAGATTAAGTAGCTTTCTTTGGCTTATTTTGATCTTTTTAGTTATGCCCATCTGTGAATAAATATTTGATTATAAGTTTTCAAAAATGTGCTTCAGGTTTTGTCTGTCATTTTGACTGCGATTCTACTCAATGATTCTTTGTATGAATATTTGGCGCATATGATCTAATAAGCTAATTGAACTTTGATAGTTATCTCGTGAGACTTTGAGCCTTATTTGTACTAATTCATCATTTAAGTCTCATTTTCATATGTGGCTCTTCCTTGAATTGAAATCTCTAGAACTTTCTTTGACTCTTGTTCCAGAGCGCATTTAGCATGCATGTTTAAACAATATGATTGAGGCATTCTTTGAATTTATGAGCTATATTAACAAAATAGCCACCCTTTTTATGATTTCCCTTGCTAACCCCATTGAGCCTTGACCTTTCTTTTTCTTGATGCAAACCATAATATTGAACCTTGGCCGGATACATGTTCCAGCTTTTTAGCCAAGACTGTAGAGTTTCATTAGTGATTAGGAGTAGTTGGTAGATAATGACGATGTTATTTGGTGTGGTTTGTTTGTATGCAATGAGAGATTTAGATATTTCCCTTGGTGTCATTTGAGTTGAATTTTGCGAGTTATTAGAACAAGTATTGAAAGCGCATAAATTCTCTTGCTATAATCCTTTTCTTATCTTTAAAAAAATGAAAAAAAAAGAAAAAGAAGGAAAAAAAAAGAGAAGAAGAAAAATCAAATGAAAATCAAAACAAGCAAAAAAACAGGAGAAAAAAACATGTTGAAAGAAAATAAAGAGAAGCAAATAATACAAAGATTTGGTATAGATTTCATATTATGCTCAACACTTTGTCACATACTCGACCAACTCGGGGTTATTTTGTGTATTTGAGATATATTTGTGTTTGGTGTAAGGAGTATTTTTTGTGAAAATTTGGGTGAAAATTATTCATACTAATAGTCCTTGGTTTTAAGCTCCACAAATTCCAACATATTTGTTCCCCTCCTACCTTTACGCATAGCCCCATTACAATGATATCAAAGTCCTTATGATTGTCTAGCATGCATTGCATTTTCATGGTAGCGAATTTGACAATCTTGTCAAGCTTATGGTAGATTTGATTCTTTGGAATGTGATTTGAGTGAACTGCACCATATTTTTAAACACATGAGTGATGATTGCTTCATTCCTAAAGTAAGGGTCTACCCATTCTTTTAGTTCTCCCTATTATATGTACCGATATGATTGTTTAAGCCGATTTGAGTGATCAATTCAATGTTCAATGTGATGGTGTTTGTTCTTATCTTGAAAACTTCATTCCCTCATCTGTTTTGCAATATCTTTCATCACTTTTGGGCTAGCTTCTTGGGTTGATAGGCTATTGATATTGCTACTTATGTTTACATAAGGAGATTCTTCGTTTTAGGTTTGGTTTTCATAGTTGCTTGAGGATAACAAATGGTTCAAGCATGGGGGAGTTTGATATATGCTTGGAATGCACTTCATTTTAGGGTCTTTTGCTACATTTCTAAAGAGAATTATGTACCTTATGTTATAATCAACACTCATTTTCCAGTTATATGCTTGGGTCTGGTTCCTTAGTCTTGTGACTGAGAATGGGTGAGTTTATGCATAAATAGGGTTCTTTTCAACTGTAGGGAGAGGCCAATAGAAAACCAAAACATCCAATTCTCACTATTAACATTAGTTTTAGGATTTTTTAAGTTTTCTTTAGAGTAAAAGAAGGAATTGGAGTGGAAGATTGGCACTTGAAGGCTTAGACTTTGGGAAGTCATTGAAGACCACCATATTTGCTAAGTTTTGCTTCCCCTTCTAATCTCTTCTTGAACTTCTGCTTAGATGTTGATTGTTTCAATCATGTGTGAGTAGTTTTCCCTAATCTAGGGACTTGTGTGCCAAAGTATTGATGTTGGATCTATAAATTTCAATATTGTGCTTTTTCCAATTGGTTTAATCCTTGTGGATGGATTGCTGTGAGTAAGTTTTGGCCAGATTTGCTTGCATACACTAGATAGTTGATTAAGTACTGAAAGGAGAAATTCACTATTGCAACAACAAGTTAGAACTTAATTTAACGACTGCTTGAAAGAGAGCTGTTTGTTGAGGGGAAAATTTTAGCAATCAAGAATCCATAACCAAGATTAAACCAAAGATAATTGAAAGAATGTTAATTGGGTTAGTTTAGCCAATTCAGTTTGTTTCAAAAGAAAGATTAAATTTTTAGTTCAACTGCACTCCTTTGAATCATCAAATCTAGATAAAGTGTACATTTAAATCCAATGATCCAACTCTTTATTAGGTAAAACAATTCCCTAGATGCTTTTAATTCGATTGAATTTTCAATAGTTAAATATTGATAGTTGAGATAACCAACTGAAAATTTGGTCGTTTCACCTTTTATAATCGGTTACAACTTGATGGACTACACTTGGTCTCTTTGGGATTGATATTGAAGCTATATTTCAACAATCGAGCACTTGCGGTAGCAATCAAGCTTTTGGCGCAGTTTTATACATGCTTAGAATGCACTTCATTTTAGGGGTGTTTTACTGCATTTTTAAAGAGAGTTATGTACTTCATGTTATAATCAATATTTTTTTCTCGTTTTACGCTTGGGTATGGTTCTTTTCTGTGTTTTACAAGTTTTTGGACCTTTTTCTCTTGCTTTACCCCAATTGATTGTGTTTTGACTCCCCACGGATGCCCCTAAGTCACCATGCTCGTGGAGAAGAAAGAAGAATCAGAGAATGCTGAGACAGAAGCGACCACGGACCCTCCATGATGGAAACCACAATCTGTGATAAGTATGAAACTGCTTGCCTTTTCTTATTCCTTTATCTTGTGGCTGAGAACGGCTGAGTTTATGCATAAATAAGCTTCTTTTTAGTTGCAAAGAGAAGATCATAGAAAACCAAATCATCCAATTCTCACTTTTATCATTAGTTTTAGGATTTTTTAAGTTTTCTTTACGGTAAGAGTGGGAATTGGGGTGGAAGATTGGCGCTTGGAGGCTTGGAGTGTGGGAAGTTTTGCTTCTAATCTCTTCTTGAACTTTTGCTTAGATGTTGATTATTTCAATCCTGTGTGAGTAGTTTTTCTTAATCTAGGGATTTGTTAGGCAAAGTATTGATGTTGGATCTCTAAATTTCAATATTTATGCTTTATCCAATTGGTTTGATTGAATTCTATCCTATGGATGAATTGTTGTGAGTAAGTTTTGGCCAGATTTGCTTACATATACTAGATAGTTGAGTAAAGTGCTATGAAACTCACTATTGGAACAACAAGTTAGAACTTAATTTAACGACTACTTGAAAGAGAGTTGTTTGTTGAGAGGAAAATTCTAGCAATCAGGAATCTATAACCAGGACTAAACTAAAGATATTTGAAAGAATATTAATTGGGTTAGTTTAGGCAATTTAGTTTGTTTCCAAAAAAAAGATTGAATTCTTAGTTCGATTGCACTCCTTTAAATCATCCAATGTAGATAAAGTGCTTTTTTAAATCTAACAATCTAACTCTTTACTAGGCGAAGCAATTCCCTCGATGTTTTTAATTTGATTGAATTTCCAATAGTTAAATAGTGATAGTTGAGACAATCGATTGAAAATTTGGTTGCTTAGCCTTTTATAATGGGTTAAACTCAATAGACTACACTTGGTCTCTGTGGGATCGATATTAAAACTATACTACAATAACCGTGCGCTTATAGTAGCAATCGATATGCTACTCTTCTTGTGTGACCAATTTGCTACCTTTGTTGTTCACACTAGCTAATCAAGTGTCACAAACTAAACCATATTGTTATATTCTTTTGGATTCCAGTGTTGGCAATTTCATTTGTAAGTAATTTAACAATTCCAGTACTCATGCACATAAAACTTACGCGCATTCATTAACCTAGCCATAACATATGTTACATTAGTCTACTAGGAGTACTGTCTCTGTGGTAGATATGCAAAAGGCTCACCCCCTAAATCAAAATGGGCAGGTGAGGTTGGATAAGTCACTATTCTAACCTTACGACCTGAAGTCCTGTACTACTGCTAACTTTGTATTCCCCCTAGGGATTAGTTCCTTATCTACTACCTTACATATTTACACCTTTTTACATATCCACAAATTCACTTCATAATTCACCTCCTTAGTAATCTCCTACGTCCAAGTCCTTATCTTGCTTCCTCTTCATGTTCTATCCTCTGGCCTTGTAGTATGGGTCATTCCTGTTACTAGTTTCAGATCCAAAGCTCCAAGACTCTTTTGCAGTCTCATTAGAGCTCATTTCTATCACCTTGGGAGACTTAGGAATGTTGGTTACACTCACCCCGCTACTTGAATCACTAGAAACACCACTATTCCCTCCTCTCTAGATATCATACCCATTACGCTCGACCTAGATATCATATATGTCGGTCTCACATCTCTCTATATCAATTGGTAACTCTAAGGTAAGTGACGAAGGGGGAAAAGGGTCTTCTTCTTAGGGAGTTTTTGGGGTAAATGTGGGACCTTGAGGGTTCTCAGAGGATGCCACTTTAAAAGGGTCCTATCCCGCTATCTATTTGTGCGCATTTTATAGAATTTCACACCTCTTCATCAACCCTAGGGCTTACTCATTCATTCCTTATATAGCTAACCTTATTCTTATCAATTTTATCTCCTTTACCAAAACTTACCTAAAGCCTTAGGAATCTAGACCCCAAACGATGGCATTAATTTGGTCATGCAGACATCTAAGTTTGCTCTGCCACCACTTCTATAATGCCCCAACTTAATCACCTTCTAAATGTCTTTATTAATAAGCATTATAAGTCAGTGAAATGCGTTATCAAGTTAGGGCATTACCGCTGTCCTTTAAGGATAAGGCTGCAAATAAAGAAGTAGAGTCAACCAGATAAGTAGCATCCACCAGTTATAATAATTATATCAAATAAGGTCTAAGATTGTTATTAAACATTTCAAAGTAGGCATGAAACAGTGATTCAATCAACTCCACAATAGATTTACATTTCACTAAGGTTGCACACGTGCTCAAAACATAGGTCATTTTTCAAGCCCTCAAAATAACTAAATAGGGTAGAGGATTATCAATCACTGCTATGGCCCACTTCTCTTAGACCCTTAACCTCTACGGTTTCTTACTTCACCTTAAGTTGCTCCTCTTTCTCTAAAACAGTTTGGAAAACACAAACAGTCGAAAAATGAGCTATAGCTCAATACCTTACCCTTGTACATTCAATAGCTATTTGTAAGGAGTCAGTGAGTGCGTGCATAATTTTATGACTATGCTTTTTAAACGTCCTTTGAGGAATATTGCATTTAACATTGACTATAAAATTAATTATTTCTCGACCTGGATAGGGACCTAAATATATGAACAGTGCCATGGCGTGAATGAACAATGAACTATGAATTTCTCACTTAACGGAAGGGGCCCGAATTGTGAATTCTGCTAGCAGAAACTATGAACAATGAACATTGAGCATTAAACATTAAACATTGAACATTGCATTGAATGATGAATGTTGAAATGGGTCCTTAAGGTTCCAGCAGCCGAACAAAACTTGGTAATATTAGGAAATATAAATTTAGACATCTTTGAAGGGTACAAGCAATAACGTACTTTTGGCATTTATTTATACTCTTCACCTTTTTGTTCCTCCCTTGGGGTGTCCTTCTTGGAAATAGATTTAGTGACGCTTTGTATTAATTAAGAGAATTCATGCTCACAAGCCTTAAGTCATTGTGCTTCTCATTTTAAAACTCAAAGTACCACACACGCTATGTTACCATACTTTACTAATCCAACACTCTTAGCTAGTGAGATTTTCTTTCGAGGCAAGATCTCAATGCAACCTCTTTATTTTTTAATTAAAAAAATGCATCACTTGGCTCCAATATTTTAAACATAGGTCACAGACTTATCTTCTTAAACATTTTCATTAGACTATCTCATGACTATAATTGGCTTGCTAAAACCATAACTGGGGAAACTAATTGCTCAGTATCTAAGTAATCCAACCATAAAGCTAATTGCATGAACCCTGATTTACCAAGCACTAACCACATAGTCCTTATAACTACTTCAATTTTCTTCCCACTTTCAACTATGTCATATAACTCCTTTATTTAGCGATAAACCATTAATAACTATTTTTATCTACATTACTTGAGCATACTACGGCTTTGCTTGAACAATTAAATATCATCTAGACTACTGTTTTCTTATGCACATTTCTTTCACTAAAATTTCTTGCAATCATACCTTCAAACCCATAGTATTACTATTGCTAATTAGTTATCTATTGTTCCCACACATGAATTCATCGCCAATAATCACATAATCAAAATACAACAATTCATCGCAAGATTCACATGAATAACCATTGACATATGAGCTTGAATATAATGAAAGGGCAAAATTTAATTTCCTTCCAAGAGACTAAAGGTGGAGATGGGTGCAACCAAGGGGTGTGAAGAGGATGAGATGGTGGGACCAAGCTGAACCGATAGCTTGGGGCAGCAATGAACTTAGGCAACAAAGATTGGCGGTGGCCGGCAACTGCGACAGGTCAGTGGGTGTCACGCGTAGGAGAGGGAAGAGGGAAGGTTTGCTATCTTGGGTTTTTTTTATCTTAATTGGTTTTTTTATCTTTATTGGTTTATCAATAGAAAAATGCGCAGCTCACTGCTCTGATTACTCATAACCATGTGACGAATGTAAGAATTAAAACCAATTAAACATGATTAAGTGGTGGGATATTACAATCAGAAAGGGAAAGCTTGGCTCCTCCGATCAGACAGTTAAGGCATGACTTGTGCAATCAGACGACAAAGGTGACTTCTCCAATCAGATAGTGCGGACTTGACTCTTTCGGTTAGGTAGCGGCTTGACTCCTCTGATCAGACAGCAATGACATGGTCCTTCTAATCCGATGACAATGGTTTGAAACTCTGAATAGTTAACAAAAGTGTGACCTCTCTGATTAGACATCGAAATCTTGACTTTGTGATTGCTCTGATCGCATAGCGAAGTGAGGTCAACTTTCAAGATGAGGGATCGACTTGAAATAGGAGGTTGCCTACTTGAAGGAAGATGCCTACATTGACAGTGCCGAACTTGAAGGAAGGGGCTGCCAATTTAAACGAAGATGCCTATATCGCTAATGTGAACAAGGATGCGACCTTGTTGTTTCCCCCAGCCTGAAGATGTTCTAACAGTTTGCAACAATTTGGTGTCAATTTAATATTTGTTTATATGATTTGAAATTGTGCTTAGTGACTTATGAGTCAACATCTTTGATAAATAACTTGATAGTCTTTTATTTTGATGACTGAGAGTCTTTGTTAACGCCGAAAATGCGCTATTTTTACAGTACCTTTCTGCCTAATTTATACTCGAAATAATTGTTATTTTTAGGTTTTTATTTGTTATTATTTTATTTTGTAGGCATTAAATAATTTACTCAGATCTGTCCAAACTTATCGGCCCATGTTTTTTTTTTTAGCCAAAAGAAAGCAAAAAAAAAAAAAGAAGACAAAATCAACCAAGTCACGTGCGCGGCACATGACTCGGCCACAAACCCCCCCAATGCATTTTCTCTCTCTTTCGTCTGCTCTGTCTCTTCAAATGTCCAGAGAAAATCCTCATGCCCTGTTCCCTCTTCTTCATCTCATCTCTTCCTCTTCCTCAACGGCCAGGTGCTTCAATGCTTCCAATTGCTTCATCTCCCAGCTTCGGTTTCTCTCTCTTCCACTCCTCCATTAATGGCAGCCGACCGTTACTCCATCTCCAGGCTGTCGAGTGCTTGCTTCATCAATGGACTAAGAGATATAGATCGAGGGGCTGCGACCATTTGATGAGGAGAATTAGGTTTTTAGCTTCTTAGGTTTAAGTTCCGATTATTTTCATATTAATTTCAGTATCTAGCAATTTAGGGTTGTTTTCTGTGTTCATCTGCTCTGATTTTGATTCTCAGATTCGCATCCCTGGCATGTAATTTCAAGCAAATTGAATTCTGATTAAGTGGTTTGAGAACTTGTGGTTTGATATTTCGTATTGGTTCTGTCGCTTGTCTGTGCCTTGTTCGTGCCTTGCGTTTGCTGCGTTGCTCTTGGGTCAGTTGCTCTGCTCCATTCCTTCATGCTCTCTCCTCTGTTTCGTGAATTAAAGTTTGGTCAGTTAAAGCTTGCTCTCTCCTCATAATTTTATTTAAGTGTTGCTAGCTTAGGTTAATTGCAGTTTCGAGCTCTCTTCTCAATTTGGTGGTCCCATTGCAAGTAGGAGCTAACGTTACATTAATTCAATATCAGTCTGTGGAGTATCTTAATATTGTAGCTGTTTAATGTAGATTAAAGTTTTAGTAATCAAATTTCACAACCATCCTTGAGGACGATACCCGTGAGTATTACGGCGATAAACCGTACACTTGCGGAAAAATCACAACAAGTTTTTGGCGCCGTTGCCGGGGATGGCATTGTGAAATTTGGGTACATCGAGTCATAGTTTGATTATTAGAGTCATTTTCGTTTTAGTTGTCGTTGAGTCGTTATTTATTTATTTTTTTTTGGTTTTAGTAGTTTAGTTTAGTTTTAATTTTGAATTTGGTTTATCTTTTGATTTTTAATTTTTGTTTTGTTAGGATTAGTTTCATTTTAATTTTTAGATGCTTTCATTGTTATAAAAAAACAAAAAAAAAACAGTACTAACGAATTTTGTTTTTGTGCAGCAAAAGAGGCAAAAGAGAACTAATCCCGGAAAAAAAAAAATTTCAGTGCAGATTTTTCATTAAATTCAGCATCTGTTCGAATTTTCTGGGGAAATTCTGGTGTGATTTTTGCTGTTTTAATATTTTTCCAAGATTTAGAATAAGTTTTAGGGTGTGTGTGAATTTTTCTGGAATTTTTGGAGCTGTCATGATTTTTCTGTGAATTTCAGAATTAATATTCTGTTTACATTTTTCTGCACTAATCAGGGACAGAAAAAATTCGAGAAAAATTATATTTATGTCCTTTGTGATTATGTGGATTTTTCTGTATATTTAGTTTTAATTTTAGGAGTCTTAATTTTTGTTTTAATTTTATTCTTAGAATTAGGATATTTAGGTGTAGTTTTATTTCCTATTTTCTTTTAGTTTTGTGCTTTTGATTTTTGTTTTGTTTATTTCCTGTTTTAATAGTGCTTTAAGTTTTATCATTCATTTTGATGTTTTGTGTTTTAAAAAAAAAAAAACAAAAAACTGAACCTTTGGTGAGGGTGTGGGATTTATATGACTGGTTGGGTTAGAAATCCTGAAAATCATAGACTTTTTAGAATTGAACCCGACCCTGACTTAGAACCCGAACCTGAACCCAAGCTTGAATTAGAAGAAATGGCTCAAGAAAGACCTTTGAGTGAGATTTTCTACCCTCCTAGGACCGCTTTGCCATCTTGCTTCACTATACCTGATCTTGGACCCAATGTGACCTTCGAATTAAGACCTCACTATACACAGATGCTCCCTAAATTCACTGGTTTAGAGGATACTTATTTGTTTTTGAGGGAATTCGAAGAAGTCTGTTCTATGATGCATTTTCCTAATATTCCCATTGATGTTGTGCGCATGAAATTAATTCCTTTTGCTTTGAAAGATTCTGCTAAACGTTAGATGTATGGCTTGGCTGCTAATTCTGTAACTTCTTGGAATGATTTTGTGAAATTGTATTTAAGAAAATATTTTTCTAATGCCAAGACTGTTAAGCTAAGGAATGAGATTAATCAATTTGTGCAACTTGATAGGGAATCATTCTGGAAATATTTTGATAGGTTCAAGAATTTGTTGACCCAGTGTCCCCATCATGATCTAGACCAGGCACGTTTGTGTCAGATTATTTATGAAGGACTTGACCAACAGACTAGGACCATGGTAGAGTCTATGTGTCAGGGTGGCTTTCTTTCTAAGAGCGCCACAGATGCTTGGGAATTTCTAGAGGACTTAGCTGAGAAAACTATGCAGTGGGAAACCGTTCGGGATGACAGCTTAAGTTCTAGGATTACTAGGGGTGGGTTACATTCTATTTCTGATGTGAGTCACTTAGAGTCTAAGGTTGCTGCTTTAGAAAACATGTTGAAGGGATTGACTCCACAAATGACTCAGTTATCTCAGACTTCTTCAGTGTCTTGCTCTCATTGTCAGGCCTTCGATCATTCCTTGAGTGCTTGTCCCTACTTTGCTCACCAGTTAGCAACTGGGCAAGAGCAAGCAAGTATGGCCTTTCAGAGACCTAAGAACGACCCTTTCTCACCTTTTTACAATCCAGGGTGGAGAAATCACCCTAACTTCTCTTGGAGTAATGGACCAAATGCTGCGGTTCCTAACTCCCAGCCCATCTCTCAACCTTCTAGCTCTTTTCAGAGACCGGTTTTTTCAGGTGTACCTAATGCACCTAGACCTCCACCTCCTGTAGCTCAAGTTCAACCTCCTCCTGGTTACAGTGATATTGATAAAATGGAGAGGAGAATTAATAATAATGTGGAGAGAATGATTAATGCTAATATGGAAAGAATGATGAGAATGATGACTGAACAGTTTCCCCAATTAGCATCATCTTCTAGGGAACCAGGTACTTTCCCAAGTCAGCCTGAGGTGAACCCTAAGGGTCACACCTCTTCATCTTCTGGCAACCCTAGTGAGTCTGTAAGGAAAGTGAATGCAGTGATATCTCTCCGTTCTGGTCGAGAGATTGATAACCAGGTTAGAAGTCCCAATGAGCCCTGCAGGTATCCTCACCAATTCTTTGAGAAATCTTCTTCCTCTTCTTCACCTCCAGAGACTGGTTCATCCAATGGGTCAGGGGATGCTACTGATGGTGTCCCCAATGATTCTGAAACTTCTCACCATTCTCATGAGTCATCATCTAAAAAAGATGAGCTTGAAAAGAAAGACATCTCTGAGTCAGTTGACCATTCTCCTACTAAGGGTCATTCTTCTTCTTCTTCTCCTTCTTCTTCTGAAAAAGTCCATATGCCTTTGCCTCCTTTTCCCCATAGGCTTAAGAAGAAAGATCAAGTCCATGTTGAGAAGATGAGAGAGACATTCTCTCAAGTCAAGATCAACATTCCTTTGCTCGATGCTATTCAGCAGATGCCTCCATATGCTAGGTTTTTAAAGGATCTGTGCACAATCAAGAGAGCTACCAATGTCCCTAAGAAGGCTTTCTTAGCCTCTGGTGCGAGTTCTATTTTATCTCATCAAATCCCAGTGAAATATAAGGACCCCGGCTGCCCTACTATTTCTATAGTTATAGGGGACCAGCTCATTCAGAGAGCTTTACTTGATTTAGGGGCCAGTGTCAACTTGATTCCCTTCACTGAGTATGAGAGGCTAGAGTTAGGTGAGCTTAAGCCTACTAAGATGGTCATTCAGTTAGCTGATAGATCGACCAGATTGCCTAGGGGTATAGTTGAGGATGTGCTGATCCGAGTGGGTGAATTCATTTACGCTATGGACTTTATTGTGATTGAGACTGAGATGGTGTCTAACTTTGCTAGTCAAATCCCCGTGATTCTAGGGCGTCCTTTCTTGACCACTGCCAATGCCCTCATTAATTACAGGAATGGTATGATGAGACTGTCTTTTGGTAACATGACTGTAGAGTTGAACATTTTTAATCTGCAAAGACAGCCTTCTGGTTTTGATGATATGGAGTTCTCTACTCTTCACTGGGTAGAGGATTCTATATTTGATGATGCTTATGATGATGTGTTTGCTGTTGAGTATGAATCCTTTCTTGTAAATGATGAGCCTGAGTATGATGCTTTTGAGTTTGATGACTTGTGCTCTACTGCTGATTGTGTGCTCACTGCTGCTTCTGAATCTGCTTCTGAAACTATTTCCCCTCCTACTCTTGAACTGAAACCCCTTCCTGATTCTTTTAAGTATGCATTTCTAGGCCCCAATGAATCTTTGCCTGTCATTATTGCTTCTAACCTAGACAGGGACCAAGAGACTAAGTTGATTGCCCTACTTAGGGAGAACAAGGAAGCCCTGGGTTGGACCTTAGGGGATATTAAGGGCATTAGTCCTTCTATTGTGCAACATAGGATTCATCTAGAGGACCATGCTAAGCCCTACTGTGACCGTCAAAGGCGTTTGAATCCTACTCTTCAGGAAGTGGTTAGGAAAGAAGTGCTAAAGTGGTTGGACCATGGGATCATTTACCCAATTTCTGATAGTGAGTGGGTTAGCCCCGTTCAAGTTGTTCCTAAGAAGATCGAAATTACTGTGATTAGGAATGACAAGAACGAGTTAGTCCCTACTCGTGTGCAATCGGGGTAGCGTGTTTGCATAGATTATAGCAAATTGAATGCTGCCACTAGGAAAGACCACTTTCCCCTTCCTTTCTTAGACCAGATGTTAGAGCGGTTGGCTGGACATTCCTTCTATTGCTTTTTAGATGGATACTCTGGCTATACCCAGATCTCTATTGCTCCTGAGGATCAGGAGAAGACTACTTTTACTTGTCCATTTGGAACCTATGCCTTTAGACGTATGCCTTTTGGACTGTGCAATGCCCCTGCTACCTTTCAGCGTTGCATGATTTCTATTTTCTCAGATTTAGTTGAACACTGCTTGGAAATTTTCATGGATGACTTCTCTGTGTTTGGGTCTTCCTTTGATGACTGTTTGTCTAATCTGAGAAAAGTGTTGGAAAGGTGTAGGGAGAAAAATTTGACTTTGAATTGGGAGAAATGCCACTTTATGGTTAGGAAGGGAATAGTCTTGGGCCATGTTATTTCTAAAGATGGGATTGAGGTTGATAAGGCTAAGACTGATTTGATTGTTAATCTTCCCCCTCCCACCTGTGTGAAAGAAGTGAGATCTTTCCTTGGACATGCTGGCTTCTATCGTCGCTTCATTAAGGACTTTAGTAAGATTGCAAAGCCCTTGTCTAACCTGCTAGCTAAAGATGTGCCTTTTTATTTTTCGGATGAATGTCTCAAGGCATTTTCTAAGCTTAAGGAGGCCTTAACTTCTGCTCCTGTTCTTCATCCTCCCATCTGGGGCGAACCTTTTGAATTGATGTGTGATGCTTCTGATTATGCTGTTGGGGTTGTTTTAGGACAGCGTGTTGATAAAAAGCCCCATGTGATTTATTGTGCTAGTCACACTTTGAATGATGCCCAACTGAACTATACTGTAACTGAGAAAGAATTTTTGGCTGTGATCTTTGGGTTTGAGAAGTTTCAACCTTATCTGATTGGGTCTCATGTGATTGTCTATACTGACCACTCTGCCCTTAAGCATCTTCTTTCTAAGAAAGATGCTAAGCCTAGACTTGTTAGATGGATATTGCTGTTGCAAGAGTTTGACTGTGAAATCAGAGATAAGAAAGGTTCTGAAAACCTCGTAGCTGATCATTTGTCTAGGATTCTGTCTGATAAAGAAAGTGAGTCCACTGTTTCTGAGTGCTTTCCTGATGAGCAATTGTATGTTGTCCACCCCGATCCTTGGTATGCTGATATTGTTAATTACTTAGTTGCTGGTAGGATTCCTGAGAGTTGGACCAAGAATGATAGGGATAGGTTCTTCCACCTTGTGAAATTCTTTGTCTGGGATGATCCTTATTTGTTTAAGTACTGTTCTGACCAAATGTTTAGGAGATGTATTCCCGACCATGAGGTGAGAAGTGTCCTTTCTTTCTGTCATGACCAGGCATGTGGGGGGCATTTTAGTGGTAGGAAGACTGCAGCCAAAGTTCTTCAATGTGGTTTTTACTGGCCTACTCTATTTAAGGATGCTTATGAGTATTGTAAGAGTTGCCCTAGGTGCCAGCAGTTGGGTAGAATCAGCAGGCGGGATATGATGCCACTGAGTCCTATCATTGTAGTGGAGATTTTTGATGTGTGGGGTATAGACTTTATAGGGCCATTTCCATCATCTTTTGGGAATGAGTATATTTTGCTAGCTGTGGATTATGTGTCTAAATGGGTTGAAGCCATCCCTTCTAGGACTAATGATGCTAAAGTTGTTGTGAAGTTCTTGAGGGAAAACATCTTTGCTAGAATTGGCATGCCCCGTGCTATTATTAGTGATCAGGGTACCCATTTCAATAATAGATCTTTTGATGCCTTACTGAAGAGGTATTCCATTGTCCATAGACTTGCTACCCCCTATCATCCCCAAACCAGTGGTCAGGTTGAGGTGTTTAATCGACAGATTAAGCAGATTCTTGAAAAGACAGTGAGCAGGAATAGAAAAGATTGGGCTGATAAACTTGTAGATGCTCTTTGGGTTTATAGAACAGCTTTCAAGACTCCCTTAGGTATGTCACCTTATAGGGTCGTTTAGGGTAAGCCTTGTCATCTCCCTGTGGAAATAGAGCATCGAGCTTGGTGGGCCATTAAGAAACTGAACTATGACTTAACTGAGGCTGGTGAAGAGCGTAGACTGCAACTAAATGAGCTTGATGAGATTAGAGTCGAGGCTTATGAGAGTGCTCGTTCTTTCAAAGAAAGGGCGAAGTTGTTTCATGATAGACGTATCCTTCGAAAAGAGTTTGTTCCTGGAATGAAAGTGCTCTTGTATGACTCTAAGCTTCATTTGTTCCCAGGGAAGTTAAGGTCTCGATGGACTGGTCCTTACATTGTCTCACGTATTTTTCCTTATGGTGCAGTCGAAATTCAGGACTCTGACAGTGGTGTTACTTTTAAGGTGAATGGCCAAAGATTGAAACAATTTCTGGAGTTGCCTAGTAAGGAAGATGTGGAGTGTCTGATACTCCGCGAGCCGAGTCCTACTCAGTGATGTGCTGAGATGATAGCTCGGGTGTGCCTAACACCCGACCTGGTTTGCTCAGAACCTCTTTTCATCCCTTCTCTCTTTTACTCTTTCTTCTCTTTTTCCCTCTTCTTTTCTTTTGTATAGTTGGTTCTTTTTGCCTTTCTTTTGTATATATGTTTTTGAGTCGTGTCTTTGTCAGTCTTATTTTTGTTTGTTTTCTTTTTCGTTTCATTTTGTGGTTTTATGTCTCTTTCTATACCCAATGAGGACATTGCTTGAAATAAGTGTGGGGGTGGGACATTATTATGTGTAAATTAAAAAAAAAAAGAAGAAAAAAGAAAAAAAACCCAAAAAAAGAAAAAAAAAACAAGAAAAAGATTTTTGTTTTGTTTTTGCGGAAATGTTGTACTATTCTAATCAACTTAAATTTCCCTGTGCTTTGATTGTTAGCCCGTATATACGCATGATGTGCATGTTAGGTCTCCATCCTCGGTGTGTTATTCTTGGCACTAATTCTAACCCCATTTGTTCATTTGCGCTCTGCAATCTATCCCTATTTCTTTCATCTTCATTGTCTTAAGGTCTTAAGTTTTCATGATCGACTCTCCCACTTGTTTTAGACATAATTACTTTGATTGATGTCTTGAAGGGGGAAAAAAAAAAAACCAGAAAAGAAAAAAAAAAAGAGGAAAAAAAAAATGAATGAAATTTGGAATGACAAGTAACCCTTTGAGGCATGCGCTACTGGGTGGTACCCTTTAAGGCAATATTGCTACTGGGAAAGCTCGCTTCCAATGTCAATAATTGAATAATGTAATTTGTGTCAGTCAAGTGGGATTGAGTTTGATTGTGGTAAGTCTGAGCCTTAGGATGATGAGACACATGCACACGAGCACAGGGAAGGATTCAAAGCTTTAATGTATAAGCGGGGTGAATAGTTAGTGCTTTGATGTCATTTATGGGGTAGAGAGTCTTGATGAGTACATTTTGTTTTTATGCAGACTAATATCTTTGTCATATGGGTGATTTAGTTGATTAGAATGTGTATATATATTTCCCCAGTTCTGTACATATTAATTTTCAAGTTTCTGTTTTCTTTTATAGATTTTGTGGGTATATCTTCTGCAAACCCTCACGAGATCTTCCTCGTCCACTAGGGGTAACCTAGGGGTTTAAAGGGCTTGTTGCACATGCTAAGTGCAACCGTGATTCCTACGAAAGTGAGTTAAGATTTTCTTTTATTTTTATTTTCTAGGATTTTTTTTTAGTTTTATTTTAGTCGAGGACGAGCAAAACTTTGGTGTGGGGGTATTTGTTAACGCCGAAAATGCGCTATTTTTACAGTACCTTTCTGCCTAATTTATACTCGAAATAATTGTTATTTTTAGGTTTTTATTTGTTGTTATTTTATTTTGCAGGTATTAAATAATTTACTCAGATCTATCCAAACTTATCGGCCCATGTTTTTTTTTTTAGCCAAAAGAAAGAAAAAAAAAAAAGAAGACAAAATCAACCAAGTCACGTGCGCGGCACATGACTCGGCCACAAACCCCCCCAATGTATTTTCTCTCTCTTTCGTCTGCTCTGTCTCTTCAAATGTCCAGAGAAAATCCTCATGCCCTGTTCCCTCTTCTTCATCTCATCTCTTCCTCTTCCTCAACGGCCAAGTGCTCCAATGCTTCCAATTGCTTCATCTCCCAGCTTCGGTTTCTCTCTCCTCCACTCCTCCATTAATGGCAGCCGACCGTTACTCCATCTCCAGGCTGTCGAGTGCTTGCTTCATCAATGGACCAAGAGATATAGATCGAGGGGCTACGACCATTTGATGAGGAGAATTAGGGTTTTAGCTTCTTATGTTTAAGTTCCGATTATTTTCATATTAATTTCAGTATCTAGCAATTTAGGGTTGTTTTCTGTGTTCATCTGCTCTGATTTTGATTCTCAGATTCGCATCCCTGGCATGTAATTTCAAGCAAATTGAATTCTGATTAAGTGGTTTGAGAACTTATGGTTTGATATTTCGTATTGGTTCTGTCGCTTGTCTGTGCCTTGTTCGTGCCTTGCGTTTGCTGCGTTGCTCTTGGGTCGGTTGCTCTGCTCCATTCCTTCGTGCTCTCTCCTTTGTTTCGTGAATTAAAGTTTGGTCAGTTAAAGCTTGCTCTCTCCTCATAATTTTATTTAAGTGTTGCTAGCTTAGGTTAATTGCAGTTTGGAGCTCTCTTCTCAATTTGGTGGTCCCATTGCAAGTAAGAGCTAACGTTACATTAATTCAATATCAGTCTGTGGAGTATCTTAATATTGTAGCTGTTTAATGTAGATTAAAGTTTTAGTAATCAAATTTCACAACCATCCCTGAGGACGATACCCGTGAGTATTACAGCGATAAACCGTACACTTGCGGAAAAATCACAACAGTCTTAAACTTGATGACTTGGGAATCTTATTAGTGACTTGGGAGTCAATAATTTTGTTGACATAGGAGTTTAGAACTTTGACGACTTAGTAGTCTTTTAATTTTGATGTCTTGAGAGACTTGAACTTTGACGACTTAAGAGTCTACTTAGTGACTTAGAAGTCAGTAACTTTGTTAACTTAGGAGTCTCAAAGAAATAACTTTGGAGTCTTATGAGATTTGATGACATGGGAGTCTGTTAGGATTGATTTGAAAGTTCAGGAGTTTGATGACTTGTGAGTCTGCAAGTTGGAAGTTAGAGAGTTTGATGATATAGGTTTCTGTAAGGGTTAACTTAAAAGCCTATTAGTTTGATGACATAGAAGTCTATAGGGATTGACGAAGGAGCGACTTAAAAGTTTGCAGTTTGATGACTTAGGGGTCTACAGGAACTAGCTTGGAAGTCTTAAATTGATGACTTAGGAGTTTGTAAGGACTGACTTGAAAGTATGCGGTTCATAACTTAGAAGTTTGTAGGAACTGACTTAGAAGTATGAGTTTGATGACTTAGAAGTCTATTGTGTTTTGGGACTTAAGAGTCTTAGTTTAACGGCTTGAGAGTTTATAAGTGCGACTTGAAGGTCTCATTTTGACAGCTTGGCTATCCATGATGATGACTTGGAGTCTAGGATTTTGGTGACTTAAAAGTTTTAAATCAGTGGCTTGAAAGTCTTCGCGTCGATGCAAGAAGTGATGTGAAAGTCTATAAGTTTTTTGATGACTTAAAAGTCTATAGAGACTGACTTGGAAGTCTGAGAGTTTGATGACTTAAAAAATTAAGAGTTGACTTGAAAGTCTTCGAGTTTGATAGCTTGCAAATATACAAGGAGTGACTTAGAAATCTGTAGGTTTTTGATAACTTGGGGATCTATAGAGGCTAATTTAAAAGCCTATGCTGGCTTAAGAGTCTAGAAGCTTAGATTTAGAAGTCTTATAGGTGACTTGAGGGTCAAAATTGTTTTGTGATATGGGAGTCTTTAAGCGTGATTTAAAAATCTTCAACTTGACAACTTTAAAGTCTTTAGTCATGTCTTACAGGTATACAATTACATTAACTTAGGAGTCTTAAACGTTTCACTTAATAGTCTTTAAGC
Organism: Carnegiea gigantea; assembly: GCA_029747015.1. Lineage (NCBI taxonomy): Eukaryota > Viridiplantae > Streptophyta > Magnoliopsida > Caryophyllales > Cactaceae > Carnegiea > Carnegiea gigantea. The sequence goes on from JAKOGI010000218.1 coordinate 855,112, forward strand.
GACTTGGAAGTTTGCTCCCTAAATGCTCATTTTGGGTGGTCCTACTTCCAAAGCATTTTCCAATATGTTCTTGATAGATAATCAATCAGATTCTTTTTTGTCTAATGTGATCTTTCCTTCCTTTACAAGTTGCAGGACTTGCCCCTTGAATGCCTTGTATTTCTTTATAGGATGACTAATGATTCTATGACATTTATAGTATTTGGGATCATTAGTTTTTTCAATTTCTTCAGGACACTTTGACTATAGAAGTCCTATAAGTCCTATAAGTCCTTTCTCAAGAATAAAGTGTATCCCAATCCATTCCTTAGGCACACATGTTAATAGCTGAAGATCAGATAAATGGCCTTTACACTTCAAAAGGAGAGCACGCCAATGGTTAATGTGATTGATGACTGCTCGTCGTTCCATTGCCTTGTGTTAGTCAACTCTGTTATGCTGACTACGCGGCGTGTATTACAAAAGCGATTTAAGAACTCACTTTTCATTTGCCCCCAACTATCAATGGACTCAGAGGCAAGGTCTATATACCTGTCAAATGCAATTCCTTTAAGGGATCGCATGAACTATTTCACCAATCGATCTCTTTCAATGATAGAATTACTACAGGTTTCGATGAACTGAGCGATGTATTGCTTGAGGTATCCTTGTCATCAAATTGCTGAAACGTAGGTGGCTGATAGCCATGAGGCATATGAAGTGCGTCAATCTTCTTTGTATAAGGTTGAGTATTACGAGAATCTCCTCCCAGTTGAGCCTTCACTGCCTCAGTTATTAAGTTTTGAATTTGCTCAACTGACATCAAGTTTAACGATGAATCCTTCGTCGGTTTGTATCCATTGTCAGACTCCTCGCTATGATTAGACTCTTTGTTAGAATCTTCATCACTGGAGCCTTTGTTGAAAGCTTCAGATGGCTGTTCTTCCAACGTTTTTGACAAATCAACAATCCATTTGTTTTGGGACTTGATTTGAGCATCCTTTTCTGCGCTCTCCTTATGACTATATCCTGTGTGGTCTTTATGTCTTGCAGTTGCTCCTTCAAGTTGACATCTTATATTACCATTATTGGCATAACAATAGCGTTAGAGGACTCAATCTCTAATTGAGAGAAATGTGAATCCCTTAGAGATATTGGTGAAGAATTACTACCACCATAGTCATCATCCTCCTTGAAAAACTGGAAGACAGGATTGGTGTAGACTTGGAATTCATCCAATCCACAGGGTAGAGTCTTCCTTATATTGAAGACAGTAAGAGATTTTAGCTTCAAATTAGGGAGATAAGCAGTTTGATCAACTCCATTAATAGGAAAGGTAAAGCTAAAGTTTTGAGTTTTTCATAACTACAAAGTTCGAGTCATGACTTCTTGCTTTAGGGTGATGGGGGTAGGAGCTTTGCCGTGCTCCTAGTCATCACTCCATTGCTTCCATTGTCAGATACAATACTAGCCTTTGCTTATCCTTCAGATGTAGATCTGATAGTCTTCTTCTTCGAAGATTGAAGGATGGCATTCTTAGGAGCCATCTTCTTCAAAGGAGTGTAGAACTTATTTGCTTAGAGAAACAGATGAGAGGCAGAGAAGTCTCACCGAGTGTGCCAAAAATTTATCAACACAATGTGAGCCTAAGAATAAATTAGACAAAAGATTGAGGAGCAAATTTAATTTTTTATATTGATATTGTATGTATGGGTACAATCTTTGAATTGAATACAATGAAATAATCTTTTGATTCGATCTCCTAGTAACTTGAATGATTCGAGGGCATGATCGCTTAATCTCGATTGATGCAGAATCAGCTAAAGAACTCAAAAAAGGTTCTTGATCTTGATCTGCAAATGGTTGATTGCTATCTCTGAAGCTCGCAAGTTTTGATCTTTTTCATTTGGTCGTTGGATGTTGTTTGCAATCTGAGCCTTTGAATTCTACAAATGCTGAGTGTCAAATTAATCGATGCGAGGGTGGGATTGCTTAATCTCAATTGATGAACTGGATGAAGAATACTGAAGTAGTCTTCAATTTGAAATTGTTACGAGATGCTGAACTAGCTGGCTTTAATCCTCGTTACTTGGTAGCTAGAGGTAGTTTGTAGTCCAAGCTCTGAAGCTTATAGAGGATCCTGAATGCTGAGCTTTCGAGAATGAGGGAGGACGACCTTTATTTATAGACTCCAAGGCTTGGGTTTTGAGTTGGTTATTGAGCTCGAGCCCATAATTTAGGCATTTCAATTTATTGCGTCACTAATGTCACGTGAAAATTTTTGATTGGCCTGAATTTAATTCCATTTAAATGGGCTTGCCAAAGTCAATTTTACATGTGGCAACTCCTAATTGGCCAAATAAAAACTATTTTATTCTACATGTAGCGCCATGTGATTTACTAGCAAATGTTTACCTCCTACATACCCAAATTTAATCTGATCTTATTCTTCCCAAACTCACCTATATTCAAGTATAATAAACACAAGCGTACTTGTAGTGTATAGTGTAATGAGGCACTAATCTAACTTCCTAGACATTCTATGTTCTCGGTGCCTAGTCCAGGGTCGCATTGCCATTTCTTGAGAATTAGCCTCTACAGCTGTCTAGACTAAATGGTTCGCTTATTTAATGAATGTGGTATAATGGGGCATAGTTTCACTTTAAAACAGGTATCATAGTGTAGGCCTTTGATCTACAAAAGTGTTATGACGATTCCTAAGTATGCACTGCATAGCAATCAATATTTCTATCAGACTTAATTTGCATGCAACCCAAGATTGACCTAAATTTTAGAGCAAATCCCACTCAAACCAAAGTTGATCCAACCCAAAACCAAATGTATCACCCTAGCTGAACACGATTGGCTGGAAATTGACACGAATGGAACTAATTATATTCGATGCATACCTAAATGAAATGAACCATTTATTAGGTCTATTATTAATATTTCGTTGAAGATTTAAACGTTGAGATAAAATTTAATTTTTAAATCATAAATTTGGTTGATGCGTAATAGTTGCTAACACAACTCCTAGTGTGATTCCTCTCTTGTGGGGCCTACACAATTGCCAGCACAGATTGATTTAAATGAGTTGACATTTGTCCCTGTTAAATATGATTCCTTATTTAAGCCTTGTAAATGCAAAACATTAGTTACATGAGAGTTTATTCTCTTATGAATCAACAACATGCGAACTTTAGTTATATGAGGGATCAATGGCTAAATAGTATGACAGTCCAACTATGAATTTTTTTTAATAATGCATTTTCTATGTGTCTTTTTTGCTAATCGATTAAAGATGTCACAACTTATATTATACCGAGATCTGTCCAAATTAGTAGAACTTCTGCCAATATCTTGGACCTAGTTGATTTCATCATTACTCTATAAACTATAGGACAGGTGATGTCGATTAATATCCTGTTAATTAAAGCCAACTAAAACAACTAACTTAGTTGAAGAAGAGGATTACAAACTGGCAAGTAACATGCAAATTAAGGAGATCATGATTTCCTCTTTTTTTGGGGGGGTTAGGGGGAAGGAGGCCGAAGGGAGCAAATCGTGATTTATCATTTGCAAAAATTACATATATTAGCCCCCTCAAAAGAGATTAGGGTCCTAGGGGTTTAATTTGATCATTATTTAATGCAACAACTAATGTGTATCATAATCTAGTTTCTATTGTTCAATATTAACTATAATTATCAAAATTTAGGCCTCTCTCTCCTTTCTCTTCAATAAATCCTAGCCCCCATTCCTTTGTATGAAAGGTACGGGCAGAGCTAGGAATTTTTTTTAGGGTGCAGACTTTAAAGTTTTATAAGATATGCACCATTAAAAGTAAATATAATCATAAGATTAACCTAATCAACACAATAGACGATATAAAACATACATCAATTCGAACGAGTTCTCTATTTAGCTAGCGACCACCCATATATCTCTGTGTGAGTGCGTGTGCGTGTGTGTCTATATATACATGAGCACATAACTCATCGTCATCAGTTTAGCTATGGTTGCCTCCTTTTTATCTTTAAAAATCATGTATTATCATATCCAGTGAGAACTTCTTAGCAATTTCTTTCTCAATATAGATAATCATATCATTTTGTAAGAAAATCATCCTCAATCTTACTATAGAGGCTCGTTTCGATGATTTTCATATCAAAAAAAAGCTCTCTCTATGGTTGTCGTTGAAACAAGAAGAGTTAGGACCAAATGAAGCACCTTATCGACTGTAGGGTAGTTTTCTGATTTTTCAATCATAGTCATCCCTTAACATAAATCAATAATTGTGCTCATACTCCACAACTTTGGATGATTTGGAATGCCTAGGTATAATGTTGCAGTTCGTACTTCAAGTGGATCTGCTCTTGCTGGGAAAAATCTTCTGGATAATATTTTTCAACAGGACTACATATGTCATCAATTTTGAATGACTAATACCCATCCTTCAAGTCTAAAGCTACGCTTAATATAAGCAACTCTGTAGTCTGTTCACTGAATCTTCCATTCAATTCTTCTAGCTATTGATCAACAATGGCAGTAAATATTTTCGCTCGAAAATGGTGCTCCATCGTTACTGTGAGCTTTTGCTTGCCCTGTACACATTATGACTGAATATCAACAAAGGGGGCATTCATACCAGGCATTAAAATATCATGTCGCTTGCAAAACAACTTCATACACTTTAATAGAGCTTCCCATTCATTACGTCCCAACTTTTGGATTGACCGCTTTGTACTTGAAAATACGTGCATAGCATTTACGATATCCTCTAGTTTCTGTTGTAAATCTTGACAAAGGAATTCTATGACACCCATTTTATCTCCTTGATCACATGTAAAATAAACATAAAATCAAATGACATGAAGACCTTAAGGGCATTTTTTATATCCCTTCGTTGGGAAAATGAAGATCCTCCAATAATTATGTCACCAAGAACTGAGCAAGTAGGATCATATAATCTAAGTCAAACTGCATACTGATTTAAATGTGAACTCCATCAAGTATCTCCAAGACACTACAAAGTACCAATCTGATTAGCACCTACTCCAGTGTGAAGCTTACCGGATTCAATCAAATGTGCTAACTCAGTCTTCTGGCTTTGTTGTGACTCATCATGCCACTTAGCCGAGCTAGTAACAATATTGACAATGAAGACCAAGTTTTAAAAGAAAGTGTGAATCTCTGGCACTTCTCTTGTTGCAGTAATAAGTGCTAACTACAATTGGTCAGCCAAACAGTGTATATAATATGCACAAGGATAGTCTTTAAAAAAGAGTGCTTGCAAGTCATTCCATTCCCCACGCATATTGCTAGCCCCATCGTACCCTTGACCTCTGATATCTTTAATGCTAAGATTATGCTTCGATAAGATGACACAAATCTTATTCTTGAGAGTCAATGAAATTGTATTTTAACATGTGCCAAGTCCAAAAATCATTCTTATACAAACCCAATTTTATCAACAAACCTCACAACTATAACAAAACTTGGAATTTTCAATTTCTTCACGTATTGCAATCTAAATATTCCTAGCAAAAACATATAGAATCTCATTTCTGAATTCCAGGTGATGTATACTTCGCATTCTTTGGAGCATTCTTCAAAACAGAAATGATTTTGTCATTACAGGACACCAACAATTTAATCAATTCAAGAAAATTTCTTGATTGAATCAAAATATTCATGATGACCTCTAAACGCACATGTTTGAAATGTCAACCATCATATGTCATCTGTTGATGTTTTAAACTGCAACCCGTTGCTCAAAATTTATTCAGTAGTTTGTTTCTTGACTACCGTTTCAAGATGGCACGAATGGTTCATCAAATGATCAAAGGAATTAACTGCAAAACTATGAGCAAGCACAACACAATTCTTTCCATCATTTACTTTTCTCTAATTTCGAAAGCTTTTAATGTAACAGTAAATGCATCTGACCCTTTTATCCTAATTGGCTTCTTTGCAGAAAGAAAACATAGGAAACAAAAAGCCACATCTTTTGTAGTTGAATATTCTAACCAGGTAAACTTTTTGAACCAATGATACTGAAATTGATGGGGATGACTTTTTAAACCATAGGTTGGATAATTATCTTGATAAGGATGCTAAGGTCCAAACTTTATATATTCCCTTCGAATTTCATCCTGTTCATTTATAGGACAGCTATCAATTGGTTTACATAAGCCTAGATCAAGCACCACAGAGCTCATATCGGAGCCGTTAGGTTAAATTCATGGAGAGTTATGAGCAGATTGTGGTTGTCCACTATCTAAACTAGATTGATCAGGACATATATTAGCAATTGGCTCAGCACTTTGTGTATTACCTTCAGGAACAACATCTTTCACTCATTTCTTAAAAAAATGAGTCAATTGTTCTTTTTGGCATAACATTAATTGGCCCACAACATCTTAACAGGTACATTAGTAATATTACCGTAACCATTGGACATGTTTGTTACTAATTAATAACGGTGAACTTCCATGATCTACTAAGAACTAATTGATACACTTTCATTTAAACAAATTGATTAATATACAGAAGAAAAACATAGATATACATATATAACTCAACTAAAAAGGAGGGCTTTATTAATGAATAACAGAAGTCATTAAATTACATACCTCATTATTAAAGCAAATGATATACGGATATGCTTGTGAATTCTAATTGATGATTTGCTAGGAGAAACAATTCTTGTAACTAATGCCTACAATAAATTAAAATATTAAATATATATTTTGCTATTGTAAAAAGGGGGGCTTTATTAATGATGAGTGACACAAGCAATAGGATAGCTGCCAATGAATAAAGATGAGAGAGAAATAGGGGAAAATTTTAAAAGTTAAATCCTTTTTATTCTTGTGTAGTGGCCATGGCTAAAAGCAAAGAAGAATTGAGATTTTGAGAGGTTATTAATTAGGGAGAGAGAGGGAGGGAGAGAGAGAGACTAAATAAACAAATATAGCTGCACGTCTATTACCCTAACTGCCTATAACAGTTGATAAATTGAGCTTAAATTTACTTTTTGTTTTTGTAATCATGGGGGGACCATGGCCCAAACAATCCCCTCTAAATTTGCCCCCGACGAGAGGGGATGTCATCGATGATTTTAGCTAATGGTGGATCTGGTTTTGAGTGATTTATATATCCAACTGTCAGTTCAATTTAGACTTCTATAGATAAAAATCTTCTTTTTGTCTGCCAGAGTTTTTTTTTTTTTTTTTACTTTTTAATGAAAGTTTAGTTTCTTTGCATAAGAAAGTTACCATTAGTTGGTGTGATCTAACTTCTTGGTGTGGTCTGACTTCTAGACATTAGATTAATATCAGCTATTAAGCATAAACACTTGTCATAGATGTCGTGCCTTATGCTGAACATGTTTTCAACACTGACATGGCACCGACACTACTCGAACATGTATCTGATACATCAAAAATTAAAAAAATTTAAAAATTTAAAAAATGTGGGCATATCGTACCCATTGAGTCAACCATATCAATTCAAGTCAACGAAGTTGTAAATTGCCCATTTGTGCTATGCAAAATTAAGCAATTAATATACTATATCGATCCTTTTTTATATTTATGCACACATGCTATTGTCTCATTTTCATATTTGAAATAGTTAATTTTTACTGAGATCTCATATAAGAATTAATGAATTTTTTTTTTTTACTTTCAATGATAAGAGTTTTATTTCTTTTTTTATTATTCAACTTTCAAGAATGTATTTTTCTCTTTTACATTTAAAAATAGAGAAAAATTACTCAATAAAATTCATAATTTCGGCTATAATTTTTATAATTTTAATAGTCATGTTCATGCCATGTTCATGTCCTAATGTTTTAAAAATTGATGTCTCCTATGTGCAAATGATGTTGTATCTTTGTCATCGTGTTAGTATATGTGCATCTTAAATGATATCGATTTTCAATTGCTATACCACATATTATGAGTCCCTCTATTAACAGTAAAGATAGAAACTCATTAAAGAGTATTAACACATGAGAAGATTGTTATGGTAGTGAAGCATAATATTAGTAAGATTTGTATTGGTTATATGAAAGTTGAATTTCATCTCAATGTTATAGATATATATAATTATTCATGTATAATGTTCATTGTAAGTGTACTTTTTGCGTTGCATTAACAAAATCATTATCCTTTCCATAAAAAACCTATAATTGAAAAGATGAATTTGATATGGTTTGTACTTAATATCTAGAATTAATTGATGAAAATAACTTGACTATTCTTGTAAATTACCTTTTTATGTCCAATTTGCATTAATTAATATTGGTATAGCAGCCACGACTGTACTCATATATATCACCAATTAATAACTCAATAGACGCCATTATTCCTATATGCTCAAACAGGTAGGAGGCTAAACATGTGGTGGAGGTTAATCAGGAGTTGGTGAATGGCTAGTGATCAATAATTAGCTTTGAGAGATGGCAATGCTTAGCTAGTTGTCTAGGTTGTTTATTGTTCATGAGTTGTGATATTTTTGTTCAGGGTTAATCTTTTATTATAGTTCAAGCTTAGCCTATTGGCTTATTAAAAATCAGGAAAAAAGGACAATAAAACTAGAAATTTGGATGTTACAAGGGTGGATGCTACAACTTTGAAAAGGCGGGGCTTATTTTATTGCATAATGGGATTTGATGAGTCAAACTTGTTGAATCTCCTTATTTTTGTGATACATGGTGTGATGATAATTCTAAGGCTCTACCCAACTAGGTTACCATGGCACTGTGTTTTTATTAATCAGGGTAATTACAAAGTACAAAAGTTATATATATTGTCCCATGTACTCTATTACGCCCATTTAATCTATTCAAGGTGGGTGCACAGACAGATTGACCCTGAATATTCAAACAATTTAGAAGACAACCCCTTAGTATGTCTGCTAATAGAAACCTAGTAAGAATGTAGCAAACCATGAGGTCTCCATGAGCAACACATTTGCGAACAAAATGGGGATCAACAGCGATGTGTTTGTTGCATTCGTGTTGAACTAGATTAACAACCATATAGGAAGTACTAGCATTATCACAGTACACCTAGGTAGGCCCTGGGACATGAATACCAAGATCACATAAAAGCTTCCAAATCCAAATGGTTTCTGCTACAGTGTAGGCCACAGCTCAATAGTTAGCTTCAGTAGAAGACTTGGAAACTATAGGTTGCTTCTTGGAGCGCTAAAAAATAATATTAGGACCAAAAAACACTGCATAAGCTGTAACAGAACAGCAAAAATCCTTGCAACCAATGCAATCAGCATCAAAGTAGGCAACAATGATGGAGAGTGAAGCAGCAAGCTGAAGCTAAAGCCCATAGTCTAACATACCCTACAAGTACCTGAAAATACATTTAACAATAAGGAGGTGAGTGGTATGGGGAGCATGCATAAATTGGGAAACAACATGAACTGCGAAGGCAATGTCAGGTCTAGTCATAGTCAAATATTGTCATGCACCTACCATTAGAGGGATCAACAAGTAACTCTCAATCTATAAGAGTCAAAGAAGTTCGAGAAACGGAAGGGGTGCGAACAGGCTTAGCAGTATGCATATTAAACTTACTAATGAGGTCATGAACATATTTCTATCAGGTTAAAAACATGCCCTAAGAATTTCACACCACCTGAACCCTTAAGAAATAATAAACCTAAGTGCTTCATAGCGAACTGATGGGAAAGAAGAGAAATGAAATTATGAAGGATAGAAGAGGAACTACCAATAAGTATAATATTGTTAACATAGAGAAGAAAAATCATAATGGTAGCTCCCTGGCTATAAACAACCATAAAAGTGTTGGCTTAGCTGCATACAACACCATGAGAAAAAAAAAGCTACTGAATTTATGAAACCAAGCACAGGGAGCCTGTTTGAGTCCATTAGCGTTTTTAAGCTTACAAACATGATGCGGATAATCAGGATGCATAAACCCATGAGGTTGTTTCATGTAAACTTCCTCTGTCAAAATGCCATAAAGGAAGGCATTTTTGACATCCAGTTGTTGAATAGACTAATTATGAGTGAGTGCAAGAGACAAAATAAGACAATAGTGAGGGGTTTGACAACCAATGTGAGCATGTTGGTGATTGTCAAAAGCAACCAACCGTGCCTTGTACTATTCCACTTACCCATCAGAATTAAATTTAACTCAATAAACACACTTACAACCTACTAAATTTTACCCAAGGTGTGATGGCACCAACTCCCAAATGTCATTGGCAAGTAAAGCATGAAGCTCCTCGGCCATGGTGTCTCTCCACTTAGGATCGTGAAGTGCTCATTTAAAAGAAGTGGGCTTGAGGCTCATAAATGTCGATGTTAAGGGACATAATAGATTTGGGCTTGTGGATGCCATTTTTGGACCTAGTTTGCATGGGGTGAGCATTGATGGACTGAGAAATAGGACCAGCAACAGAGGCGGACACAGATGGGCTGGGTTCAGGAGAAATGGGTTAAGACTCGGTAGAAGGAAAGGTGATCTGGGCATGCGGGCCAATTTATGTTGGGCTATCGAATGGGGTAGTAGAAACAGGCTGAGGCACAAGGGAAGAATGAGGAGATGACTCGCTCATCAGGCGGTAAAGCATTGGACCGATGCCCAGAGGTGTATATTGATACAGGCAGACTAAGAGGATTGTATTTTGTATCAAGGATCGACGGAGAGGAAACAGAATGCTAGGGTCTAGGCCCTGTCGACAATTGATGCAAGGAGGAAGGGATGGTCACACTGGGTGTAGGCAACATAGCGAAACACTCAAGAGACATAAAGGTAGCACGGACAATGCTAGATTCAGAACGTGCAATATAATCAAGATACGGAAAACTGTCTTCATGAAAAGCATGTCGAGTTACATAAAAGTGCCCCATGACAAGATCTAAGCATTTGTATCTTTTTAATGGGGGCGTATCCTAAAAATATGCAAAGAACAGACCTAGGTGCTAACGTATTGGCAGACGTGGCTGAAAAATTAGGAAAACATGCGCAGCCAAAAGTGTTCATAAAATTATAGCCAGGAGCCTTTTGAAATAATTTTTCAAAAGGAATTAAAACGTTTAAAACAGAAGAAGGAAGATGATTGATTGTGAAGGTTGTAGCATAAGCAGCATCAACCTAGAAACTGGCAGGTAATTTTGCCTCAAAAAGCATAGCAAGCACCATTTCAAGTATGTAACGATGCTTAGGCTCAACTACACAATTTTGAGCTTGAGTGTCAGGATAAGATTTTCTCAAATAAGTACCATGCTTAAGAAAGTGAGCCCCAAAAGTGCTATTATCAAACTCATGACCCCCATCACTTTTGAACATTTTAATTTTGGTATTGAAGAGGTTTTCGGCTCAATTCTAAAAGTGATAGAAAATAGTGAAAGCCTTAGATTTCCACTTTAATGGATAAAGCCAAGCATATCGAGAGAAATCATCCACAAAGCATATATAATACCAATAACTAACATAAGACAACACAGGAGATTGCTAAAGATCATAATGAATAAGATATAAAGGTGCATTATAACAATGTGCAGCAGTTTAGAATGACAATCAATGAGATTTTACAAGCCAACGAGAAATACAAGTATCCTGAAACTTATTTGGAACAGAAATTAAATTAGAATTCCTAAGACTAGATAAAGTCTGTGCAGCATAGTGACCAAGACGACGATGCCAAATAAAACCAAATCAACAGATGTAGCTAAGGTGGGCATAGACGCTAAAGACAGGACATGAACTGGATAGATGTTCCCACTAGACGAGGCCCGAAGCATAATCCCACCCCAGGTTTTATCCTTGACACAAACAAAAGATTCATTAAACATGGTAGAACAATTACTATCCTAACGTAATTAACAAACAGAAATTAAATTGTGTTTTAAGAAAAGAACATGAAAAACTTTTCTAAGGGAAAGAGGCCGAGTGTTAGTGGGAATAGCCAACGAGACAATGGTTTTAATTGGGAGAAGGATACCATTGCCAACCTAAATGCATTCAGTGCTATGATGAGAGGATTCACTGAGTAAATTACCTTCAGAAGGGGTCATGTGGTAAGTGGCCGCCAAATCAGGATACCAGAATGATTCGTTGACGTTAACATCATTAAAAGTAGCAAAAGTTGGAATAGAAGCAAAGTATTATTAGGGGAGGTAGTTATTGGGGCAACTGTAGCTGTATGTACAGGAGTAAAGCAAATTTGACACACAACACTAGGGTGGGAACCTAAAATCCCTTCAGACGAATTGTTACCATAAGCAGGTTTTGCAGGCATACTCCTAGTAGGTGATTGCGACTTAAAGGATGTGTTAGCATTATTCTATCGAGAGCCACCCCCTTGATTACGTCTGCCTCGATGGTTGTTATAATGGTTGCCATTATTAGGCCCTTTACCTCCACTATTATTACAATGATGCGTAGTAGCACTTGACTAAGACAAATTAGAAGAAGAAGCAGGGGCCGAAGCTTAGGTCACCACCAGAGTCCAGTGCTGTAAAAATTAAAGGTGTCACTCACAGTAAATGTCGCTCTTAAATCATCAAAGGTGAGATGAGAGACACCATAGGATAGTTTAGTGGCCAGAATATGGTAATCCTAATCAATACCATTGAGAATTAAAGTAACAAGGTCCATGTCAGAAAGAGGTGACCCAATCAAAGCAAGAGAATCAACGATTTGCTTTATTCCACGAAGATGGTCATCCATGGATTGATTGTGATCCTTCGATAAAGTAGACAATGTGCATTTTAACTCCATAGCACATGCGAGATTGGGGGTGTTAAAGCAGTGAGCAAGCCTTTCCCAAAGTTGAAATGAGTGAGGGACATCATGGACTTCGATTAGTAGATCTGAAGAGATGGTGACAAACATCCACGACCGAAGCAATTGATCTAGCCGAAGCCAAACCGAACAGGAAGGGTTCGATTGTTGAAGTCCATTGATGGTAATGATAAAGGATGTAGGGGACGATATGATACCATCTTAAAAACCTTGCAATTGTTGAGTAACAAGAAAAGCAAGGAATTGAGTGCGCCAAGGGAGAAAGTCCTTAACTTTGGTTAAGGTTGTAGTCACAAAGTTCTTAATATTGATCGAAAACAACCCAGGATGCAAAAGGAGGTATAAGGATCCGGTGGAGGCCATGTGAGGTCACCTTTCAAGAAGAAGAAGGGCTTGTGTGATGGTGCATGGGGCACCGAGGATGAACGAGCATGCGGTACTTCAGAGAATGAGACTAATGAGAAAGAAGGCATAGCAAAGGTGGGCTGAGACAGGTGGCAGGCAAAGTATGGCATGACAGCAGAGAAAGATGGGGGCGGTGGTGAGATGAAGATACCCTTTGTAAATAGAACAGAGGAAATACGAGGAGAGGGTTGCACCAGAGTGACATTAGCAGCTACAGAGGAGGCCGGCAGTATGGAAGGAGAGGAGGTTGAGGTGCTTCCCATGGCAGTTATGGGTACAACAGTGAAGGTGATAGCTGGTACAGGGGAAGAAAATTGCAGCCACTAGAAACTTGGGAGGCAAGAAAGAAAATAGGGTCTAGCTATGGCTCTGATACAATGTGATGCTGATTGTGAGGCTCTACCCAATCGAGTTGCCCCCGCGCTGTATTTATATTAATCAGGGTACCTACAAATTACAAAAATGATGTATATGTCCTATGTACACTATTACACGGCACTGTAAGGACCACGGTAGAGGACTCAGTGCAGTCCCTTACAAATACCTAGACTCGATGATTAATATTGGTTGAGTTTTAATGTAGTTGTAATTATTTTTATTTTTCAACCGAACACTTTAAACTTTGGCATCCTGAGAATTCGGCAACATCCTATCCCATTTCCTAGCCCAAACAGTAGACATTATTTAGTTCAAGAACCTAAATGGTGGCTCTGATTCAAGGAATTCATCCAGGTTCTCTAGCCAAGAGCACGACCTATCTCTTTGGCCCAATCAGTTGTGCTGTTTGAATCAACGAGCTTAACTTGCATTTAGGGACCGATTCTCATTCTACCTTAATCCGAAGGATTATGCAGAAAATTAAAAATAATTCAAAAGAAATAAAATTAATAAGATAGAGTCACGAGAAAGTTTTTTGTAAAACTTATAAAATCAAATTCACCCTTTAAATTGAACTCTAACCTAAAAGGACAATAGGTTCCTTCTAAAGATGTTTTCGAAAGGTACTGTAGACATCAAAAAATGACATCATATTTTTAATAGCCCAATGACAAAGGTAATACCCCAACTTGCACTTTCGGGGCTAGTAGAGTAGTCAGCTAAAAAAACTAACACTAGTAATACAACGAGGTCTACACGAAAGAGACTAGCCCATTCGAAAGAGACTGGCCCATTAGGCAGAACAAGGTCGGGAATCCAACTGGGCTCTTGGTTAAAATTTCCCCTTTTTTTTGCTTTATTGAAGTTCTGTTCTAATTAAGCTTATTAAACGGACCATTGGTAGAATTAGTTTTCCGCATCTGATTAAGTAGAGCTCTAATTGGATTAATTTATTTTAATTGATTAATTAGATTTCTAATTTATTAAGTCAACATATTTAGATTAATCCTAGTGGAAGTAGAATTGGGTTTCCTTTTCCTAGAGTGACTCACTTAGCCTCCTCAACCACCATATAAAGGGAGTTGATCCTTTGGTTAGGGGGGAGATAATCATTGAAAGTCACAAAGTGTTAGAAATTATAGAGGAGAGCTTTACGATTTCTTTTCTAAGAGAAGTTACCTGGGTTTAGTGAGTGAAATCAATCATCAGTTTAAGAAAGTATTACTCTGCTGGGTTCTTAGAAGATTTAGGTGGGTTATCTTGAGAGCACATCTTACAACCTTCTTCCTTTTCTATTTAATCCGTTTTATTTAATTTAGTTGATTGCAGTTTGGTAAAGATGTAATCTTTAATTAATTTCACCCCCTTGTAATAATTTGAATTGTTTGTCATTTTACTCTCTTTTGGTGAACATTGTACTTTGATCTTATATAAGTGAATGATTCTAACATGCTACATAACTGTGTGATAGTATGATTAAGTTTTGATTTCCTATGCTGAGTAGAGGTCGTCAGTGATGACGGGTAACGATATGATGTAGCCTATTACATCACCGTAACATCGTCCCTCAAATCTATCGGTTTGAAACTAAGAAGTCAAGATGGTCTCCACATTATGGATTGCTCAGGGGCCCTTCGAAAACCTTTTTGAAGCGAATCAACAATCCCTTTTCGTATCCCTTTCGATTGTCTCTATCGGTAGCGGTTCACTTCAAAGAGTATAATTAGTTTGTAAGTTCTTCCTAAAACTCACTGGCGACTTTATTAGCTGAAATTTATTTTTTTTTCCTTATTTTTCCTTCTGTCTATACACTTCTGGAATTGGGTCAATGGATTCAAATCTTGATAGTAGGTCATGTCTAGACCAAAATTCAGGGTTGAAACTAGCTCAGAAACTCGAAGGGGTCCCTGGATTAGTTGGGCCTGGCTTTGGTCAGGAAACCCGGTCAGGTTCCTTGGTCAGGGCCAAGGGCTAGCTTCCCATAGTCATGCAATAGAGTTTTGGTTGTTTCTGTTTCATAAAGAAATTTTTTTAAAAAAATAAATCTGCTTCTAAAAAAAGGTACCTAGCAAATGAGTCCAACCATTTGTGAGAGAATCACACACGGGATAGGCTCCCCAAGGTCCGTGGTCCTTATAGTGTCAATTCCACTAAGGAAGTTTTTGTAAAAGAATGAGATTTGAACTTCAATATGAAAAATTATTTTAATTGTACTTGCATTAGGCATATCTGTATTATAAGGTGTTGTCTGCCCTGATATTACCCCTTGGGAAAGTAGTTGGTCACTTAGTGGGTCCCTTAACTTTCAACTAGGCATGCAATTACTTCACCCACTTGCGACACACTTTCCTAGTCACATGATACGGAAAAGAAACTGAATGTTCTAGGCTTGCCATGTACCCCATGGATGACGAAGCATTTAGGTCACGAGAAGGACTATTCTAAAAAAGACTTGAAGCCTTATAACTTAGAATTTTGGTTTAGGTTAGAACTCATATGCTTGCATGATTCTGTGAAGGTTTAGAACTCTAGTGGTATTTCTAAAACCAACCTCTACCCAAAGACCTATGTGTTAGTGCTTTAGGGTTTTGTGAAGTCATCATTGTATCTTAGGAGAGTCCAGATTAGGAAAGGTCGAAACCTAGTGATTAGGGTTCTGAACCAAAGTGGTTTGAAGACCAATTGAGCTCTAAGGGCCTCTTGACCTCAGACTTGACTAGATTTTGGCCTTAGAATAGGAATAAAAAGTGCTAAAAGAAGGGTCATATGAGTTAGAATTAGTCTGAATAAAGAGTTTGCATCTCTGGAGTAGTCTACGACTGTTTTAGAAAATTTTGGCAAGTATTATTGTTAGTTTGGAACTAGGTAAAGAGAGTATGTGTCAATCTCCTGGGCAAATTAAGAACACGACCAGTGTCCTAAAGGGCACCTGCTTGCATGTAACTATTCTGGACTTAGGACAGAAGATTAGGAGTCAAGAGGTCAAGCTCGGGGGTGTATTAAGGAAACCCATTGATCCAACAAAAGGATAAATTTATCACAAGTCTACTAAACTGACAAAAGGTCTGCTGCTCTAGCAATAAGGAAACCCGCTCATCCGGAAAAAGGATAAATTTATCCCAAGTTTGCTAGATTGGCAAAAGGTCCACTGCTTCGGCCATAAGGAAACTCACTAATCCGACGAAAGCATAGATTCATCACAAGTCTACTACAGTGGCAAAAGGTTCGCTGCTTCGGTGGTGAGGAAACCCACTAATCCGATGAAAGGATAAATTCATCACAAGTTTGCTGTTAAAAGGTCTGCTACTCTGGCGATAAGCACTACTAGAAAAAAGGGTGTATTTCGACCGTATTTTTCCTTGATCTAGACGCTTGAAAGGGTTGAGAAAATTTCGGTCGACGCTTCTGAAAAGGGTCGAGGAAATGAAGGTCGAGATTTCTCGACCCTTTTTTTGGTCGACCTGTCCGAAAATGGCGACCCTTTTTGCGGACGACCTATACGAAAATGTCGACCCTTTTTGGGGTCAACAATAGGTGCATTTCGACCCTTTCCACAGTGTTATTTTTATTTGAAGCGGGAATGCAAAATAATTTGGCGGGATTTATGGCAGCTCACAAAAGGGTCATAAATTATTCGCCTATAAAATAGAGATATATTTTAATTATTTTGTGGGTTAAATAATATATATATATATATATATATGTGTGTGTGTGTGTGTGTGTGTGTGTGTGTGTGTGTACATGCATGTTCTTTAGTTTATTTATATATGTTAAAAAAACACAAAATATATGAGATAGCCGCAAAAGATTACCAATTATCGTACTGCAATTGGCATAATGTACGTACATAATTTCTTCATTTCAAATGTCACATGATAGCTAGGTTGATACAATAATCATGACTTACTATTAACTAAGTACCAAATGTGACAAAAGAAGCCATAGGAAATTAGAGTCCTGCATATGACGACATCAATTACCTAGCTAGTATTAATTACTAAAAATCAAGCTCTGCATTGCTCCTTCAAAGATCGAAGTGATATCCAACACAATCAAAAGAAAACCACAAGTCTGAAGTACTCAATTTGCCATGATGCAAAAGTCGTAAATTAATTTCTCAATCTGCAGACGTAGTCATCAAAAGTTTTGAGCAAGATCATTTCATCTACCTAATTGACTCGTGAGGTTGAGGTTGAAGGCCCAGTGTGCCCCGATTCATTGCTACGGTCATTCCCACTTGATTCCTGTTGAACCTGGAAGAAAGATTAGCAAAAAATACAACAATTAAGATTGAAACCTGATCTAAGTCATCCAAACTACAAAACAAATTTGTAGAAGGTGCCAAAGGTAAAAAAAAAAACACCATATAAGAAAACACCATACAAACATAGAAGCATTACTGGCAGTAAAATGGAAATAAAAATGAGCATGGTAGTAAAACTTAAGCTTGTGCTCATTCTAATGTAAGTGAACTAAACCACTACGCGAGACTCTAAACTCTCTCCTTAGGTAAGACCTTAAACTCTGTCTTTTATGACTGGAGGTTTTGGGGTTGCATTATACATTACTTTATGACTTTAAACTCTCTCCTCAGGTAAGACTTTAAACTCTCTCCTCAGGTTTTGGGGTTGCATTATACGAACATTAGTGCCTCCTAAGGAACTCCTAAGGCGAACAAAAGTAACCTAGAAGTAATAGTGGTTATAAATCATGGGATAAAACGGCCAGAGTTCCGCCTGTATTTACGACGTTTACCAATTTTAGCATATGCTAAGTGTACCTGGGAAAACAACAATAAGCGACAGAGCACTAAACCAAGAGGTTTAGTGCCTCGGGCCACTCGCCCGGTTCACAACTACTCATTGAACTTGAGCAACATATATCAAAACAGCTACACCAAAATATCCAATTCCAAACAATAGTTGCTAATCAACGCAACCACCTCCAATCAAGCAAAAAACCAAATGTAGAACATTAGGATTTGAAAGACTAACCTGATCACCAGCCATACGTAGGGCCGCCTTAGTAGCATCTAGGAATTCATCTGTTATTTTTCCATCACGCACAGCCTTCAACATAAGCAAGAACATGGCCTTCTGTGATGCTAGTTCCTCTTTGACACGCTTGAGTTCCATATTGTTGTCAGGGAAGATGTAACCTCTTTTCCTAAGGATGCTATTTACACCAAATACATCATTTCGGTCCACATTAAAGCCAAAACCGATTGGTCGCTTGGGATTTTCTTCTTCATACATAAGCTCATCAAACACTTCATTCTCAATTTCCACTTGAGTTTTTGAGGGGGAAGAGTTGAGAAGTCGCTCTTGTACCCTTGCACTTGCCTCATTCTACCATAATTTAAGAGGAAATAAAATAAATATTGTTACTAGACCAAAGAAACAAAAAATCCTAAAAAATTGACAAGTGAGTTGAATTAGAACACATACCAGAAAACTTTCAGTGCATGTATTAGCTACGAAGCCCCCACCTACTTTGCCATGTGTCTCTTTAAAGAACTCTAAATGTGTTGGCTCCCTTCCATGAGTTTCAACCTGTAATTACAAATCTCTTATAACATCGCCAAACCAAGAGGAAATTTTGACAATCGGGCAACAATTGCCCAAATTTGGAATAGCAATAGGATATAAATTGCGGAAGAAAAAAAGAAGGAAAACATACAAAGTCAGCTCGCTTTTCCGCGTAACTAGTGAACCAGTTGTATGACAATGCGTTTGCGAAGCTCTTGCATCTCTACCAATTTCTGCTAAAGTCTACAGATTAAAAAAAGAAAAATTCAAGGTATAAGCAAGTATAGAGATTAAAGAAAAAAATAACTCGTTAATACAAGGAAAAAGAATAAGTAATCATACCTGATGTTAAAGGCCAAAAAATAACAAATATGGACGTTCAAGGTATAAGCAATTATATAATTGTAATTGTTGTTAGATATATATACCTCATGTTCTTTTGAACACCAATAGTCAACCAATCGCATCCACCCATCACGAGAGTGCCCTTTAGGAACAAGTTCATACATGTCCTCTTTTGTTTTCTGTTCAGGTTTGAAGTGGTCTTTCTTAAAACCATGTTTATATTGCTTGAAATGTTTAGCAACATGTTTAAGGACACGTTTATCAAAGCACTTATCTGCTGGATATATGAACTTGGACTGCACATCATTTATAAGTCATAAATTTAGAATGAATAAACATGACAAATCTAAACTTTAGATAAATATAGGTTTACATGAGTTTTTAAAAAAACTTACTCGAACCAGTTGAACTATGTCGGCTTTGTATGTTTTGTTCAATTTGTGCCAGTTAATCGTCCCGATAGGGCAAAATCTCTCTAGCCTTGCAATGTAGCCAAGAAATCTCACGAAATTGTAGCCTCCCTTTCTAATAGGTTGGTTGTAGTTATTGAATGCCACACAAAATCTCACCCCTTGTTTGTAATTCATAACATCTCGAGGTAGAATTGATCCATTTATCACCTCCTCATTCCCTTGATCATCTGTTTAAAAAAAAAAAACCATTTAGAAGACATGTATTATGATAGTAACTAACTGAAAATAACAATCCAAAGCCTGGGAAAGGGTGTTTTGAGGCCAGGCAAAAATAACAGTTGGATAACAACCAAAAAAGTGTAAATTGTTTACTGACAGTCAGGACTTCTTCTTTTGCATCAAACTGTATGTTATCCTTCCAAGATAATCGAGAAGATCTGGTGGTTTTAGACATAGATGTCTTCTTCTGTTTCCCTCCAACATGACACTTTCCTTTATCAATAGATTGACTCGGAGAAGTCCTTGCTAAGTCTTCACTATTGCCATTTGAGGGAGATTCTCTGGTTGCTTGGCTAGGTATGCCTGTTTTTTTATGCATTTCTTGTTGTGTTGCACCTTTACCAACTTGTGAAGTTCCAATAACAGAAGAGGGCTGACAAGGTGGATTGGATCCTATAGTGGCAGAGGATGGCTGAAAAGGGCCAAATGTTATAGTAGATGAGCGAACCAGGGGCCGTGCTGCTGCAGTTTGAGAAGTGGGCATCTGTACGGGTCGTACTGCAGTAACGGAGGCAGTAGATTGCGGTTGGAAAGATGACTGGGAATCTAAAACAAAAAACGTCCAACATTGTCACAAATACCAGAATATTAAATTTAGAGAAAGCTAAATCAATCAAAACTTTAAAACAAAAAGTTTTGATTAAAGTAATCATACCTGATCCTCCATTCAAAGAAGTAGGCCGACCAACCTGTTGTGCAATTTGTTTTGAAACCCCAGTAGTATGTGGGGGAAGTGCGGTGGGTGGCCGAAGGGGCTGTGTGGATGGTCGTGGGACTCCACTAGAAGGCTGTGGAACAGAGGGTTGCTTGGATGTTTGTTCTGCAGAACGTTGAAAAGCTGTAGCTGATGCTCTAGTCACAACTTTAGTAGATGCAGTGGGAGGCCGAAGGGGCTGTGTAGATGGTCGTGGGACTCCACTAGAAGGCTGTGGGACAGAGGGTTGCTTGGATGTTTGTTCTACAGAACGTTGAAAAGCTTCAGCTGATGCTCTAGTCACAACTTTAGTAGATGCAGTGGGAGGCCTAAGGGGCTGTGTAGATGGTCGTGGGACTCCACTAGCAGGCTGTGGGACAGAGGGTTGCTTGGATGTTTGTTCTGCAGAACGTTGAAAAGCTTTAGTTGATGCTCTAGTCACAACTTTAGTAGATGCAGTGGGAGGCCTAAGGGGCTGTGTAGGTGGTTGTAGGATTCCACTACCAGGTTGTGCGGGTGGCTGTGGGACTCCAATAGAAGACTGCAGGATAGAGGGCTGCTTGGATGTTTGTTCTGAAGCTAGAGGTGTAATAGGTTGGTGTGGTTGTGGGACTTGTGTAGAAGGCAACGAAGTAGGTGGTTGCTACACTAGGGGTTTTGATACTTTAAAGGATGAAGGAGGTTGTGTAGGTGGCTTCAAATCAGGTTGCATTGCTGGTTGTGCAGCTTCAGATGATGTGGTAGCCAGTACTTTTAGTGTTCTTTTGCTCCTATAACTCATCCTTTGCGCTTCACTTTGTACTCGACACCTGAAAATAATAACAAGTCATATGTAAATTCAAGTCATTAACTATATATATATATATATATATATATATATATATATATATATATATATATATATATATAGTATATATATATATATATATATATATATATATATATATATATATATATGTTAACAAGTTATAGGAATAGATGTAATACGACTTGCTGTAATATAATAACAAGTGATTCACTATATACATATTGGGAACACAAAAGACAGATAATTAAGTAATCCAATAACAAAACAGCAACGACATAACATTGTTCCATAGCAAAATAATGCTTGACACACAATGATTATGTACTACACACTAAAAAGCCTACGATACATCCTCGCCTAAATCAAAAATGTCTCTGGGCTTGGTTCTAATAACATGCAACCATCCCTTTTGTTTCTCATCTTCAACGTAGAAAACTTGCTTTGCTTGAGATGAGAATACAAATGGATCATCATGTAAATATCGACCAGTATGAATGAGCTTTGAGAAGTTGACGCAAGCATGACCATTTCTATAAGTTTTCAGACCCCTATTTATGTCTACCCAATCACAACGAAAAACCACAACTTTGAACACCCCATAATAATCTAATTCATAGATGTCCGTCAGTCTTCCATAGTAAGCTTGGCCATCAGCTTCCACCATAACCCCAGAGTTTTGTGTCTTTCGGTAACGCTCACGATGAACTGTTTGGAATTTGTATCCATTAACGATGAAGCTTTTTATGCTTTTAGCCACAGAGTTTAAACCACCAGCTAAAGCTTTTTTCAACTGTCCTTCTGGTGTGCTTACATCAATATACTCCACCTATAACACCAAAAAGTTTAGTTATATTAAGGATAACCTGATTTTGCAACCACATTTACAAATTCATGGCACACATTCTTCAACATCGAAAGATAACCTAACCTGATTTTGCAACCATCCATCTAATTCATTAATTATCAAATCACTTCGAAGGGCTTCGTTCACAGTTGCTGAAGAGCATCGATTATGGGCTTCCCTTTCATTTAAGAATTCCCTAGCAAAATTAGCAAAAAGGGAGCCCCCATTTAATTTCAACACCAAAACTAAAAACCCAATTCATGGAGCATCATAGTGCATAGAAGATACTTACTCAATAAGTTCTTTCATATCATCTGAATGAAGCAGTACATAGTGATGTGCCTGCGTTAAGGTCTTGTCATCAAGACGACAAGTCCTCTCCATCCCAACCACTCGACCACCAGAGTTAAACAAGTACATACTCATGTTAACATTATAATCATCATTCCTCCTGCTCCTACAACATATGGTCTCAACCCCTTCCAAGAAGGTTGAACAAAAGGCGATAGTCTCCTCAAGAATGTACCCTTCAGCCATGGATCCTTCAGGTTGGGCTTTATTATTGACATGAGATTTCAAATGGGCCAAGTACCTTTCTCAAGAAGTTTAGAAAAATAATAAGATAAAATCTTCAACAAAAGAGAGACGTAAAAAAAGAAAATTTAAAACTATCACCTTTCAATAGGATGCATCCATCTATAATGTACAGGACCTCCAAGTTTAACTTCATCTACCAAATGAATTATGAGATGAACCATGACTGTGAAAAAAGTTTGAGGAAACTCTTTTTCCAACTCACAAAGAGTAAGAATAAGCCTTGATTGAACGTGCTCTAGTTCATTCACGTCAAGGGTAGGTGAGCATACATACTTGAAAAAGGAACACAGATCAGAAAGTAGGTCAATCACTTCAGTGGCATGTGATGCTCGTAAAGCTACAGGAAGGATATCATGCATTAAAACATGATTGTCATGACTCTTAAGATTTAAGAGTCTTCGCTGTTTCAAATTCACACATCTAGAGATGTTAGACCCATATCCGTCCGGAGCTCTAAGCTTTTGTAGAACTTTCAGGAATCTTTCTTTCTCTTCCAAAGACATAGAGTATGGAGCTGGAGGCATAAATGGATCTCGACCAGGACGTGGTTGAAGCCAAAGGTGAGGCTTTATCCCTACCTCTTCAAGTGCTTTTCTTACATTCACATCATCTCTAGTTTTCTTATCCACATTCAAAAGAGTTCCCAATAAATTATCACATATATTTTTCTCAATGTGCATGACATCTAAATTGTGTCTTAATGGATTAAACTTCCAGTAAGGTAACTCAAAAAATATGCTTCTTTTAGTCCAAAGGACATCATCAATGGCAGCATCTTCATTGCCCTTATCACACTCATCCCCAATTTCGCAAGTAGATGTACCCGCTTGTCGTCTTCCTCTCTTCTTTTTTGAAGCCTTTTGAGACTTCCCATACACATAACCAACTCTATCTTGTTGTTCTGAAATTTCAGTCCCATCTACAACAACTGGAGCATCCCTAAATTCCTCTGTCCCATCAAATAAATGGCCTTGGGAACGATAAGGATGATTACGAGGTAGCCATCTTCGATGACCTAAGTAACAAAGTTTACCACCAAACATATATGAATGTGTGGATTCAGCACATGAAGGACATGCTTTATAGCCCTTAGTACTCCAACCAGACAACATGGCATACGCAGGAAAATCATTGATGGTGCATCTTAGAACTGCTCGCATATTGATATATTCATTGCTATAAGCATCAAAAGCAACAACACCATCGAACAACAATTTCAACTCATGTATTAATGGTTGCAAGTATACATCGATATTGATTCCAGGACTTGATTTTCCAGGGATAATCAATGAAAGAATAAATGATGATGGCTTCATACATAGCCATGGTGGCAAATTATACGGGATTAGCAATACAGGCCATGTACTGTAGGTTGTATTCATAAGACGATATGGATTAAAGTCGTCACTAGCAAGGGCAAGTCTAACATTGCGAGGATCAGAAGCAAAGTCAGGATATAAGGCATCAAATTCCTTCCATGCAATAGCATCGGCTGGATGTCTTAGCTTTCCGTCTTTCACACGATCCCTATCGTGCCATCTCATTTGTTCAGCTGATTTAGGTGACATGTAAATCCTCCTCAATCTAGGGATAAGAGGGAAGTAACGCATAACCTTAGCCGGCTCTCCTATCTTAGCATTTGAACTTCCTTCATATGTCTTACCTTCCTTGCCTTTTGCTGTCTTCCACCTCGAAACACCACACACATGGCAACTATCTTTTGCCAAAAACTCCCCCCAGTATAAAATGCAATCATTAGGACAAGCATCAATCTTTTCATATCCAAGGCCCAGGTTATTGATCATTTTCTTAGCTTCATAATAAGAGGACGGGAACTCCATGATTTGAGGGAATGCATCTCCTAAAAGTTTCAACAACATCGTGAAAGACTCAGCTGACCAATGAAACATACATTTCATATGAAACAAGCGTAGGACAAAAGATAATTTCGAAAAGGTGGTGCACCCGTCATAAAGTGCCTCGTTAGACGCTTCTAGTAGCTTCTGATACTTCACTTTTTCTTCATCACCCAATGGAGGATTTGCTGATTTGTAAAATTCTTCAAAGGAAATTTGGCCACCATGCATATCAAAAGGTTCGACTCCTTCATCAAGCGGCTCATCAACCACATCATGAAGAATGTCATCCTTAGACCTTGGCATATTAACCCCAAAAGTTGCTCTTAACAAACCTTCCATATCATCTCCACCAATGCCATTTGGCAGGTCAATAATTGTTTCTCGAGTTGTGCTTCCTCTATATTTCACATGATCACGTATGTCCCCTTTACCATGAAAAATAAAACGCTTATACTTCTTATAGAAACCTTTGAATAAAATATGTTGCTCCACTTCTTCTATAGGTAACCATTTATCCACTTTGCATCTCCTACATGGACATCGAGTTCTTCCTTCTACGAGATTTTCCTTAGCAAGCTTAATAAATTTGACAACGCCATCAAGATAATCAGGATTATCATTTGGTAATTCAATCCAACTTGAGTCCATTTCTACAAACATAAAATAATTTAGTACAGTATCTTATATGGTTCACTTTATGATAATAACACAAATATTATTAAGGTTACATGTAAATGATAACAATGGCTATGTTTATCTAAACTTCTTTAAAAAAAAAAAAAAAACCAAGCCTTCAGAAACTGATGGCAAAGCACAGTACTAACTACTAAATAATATAGCAAAGCTTTGGGCCCCACCAATCCCTTGAGAAACTGAAATTTTCAAGTCTTAAGTTTGATTGCTCTACATCAACAATGGTATCACCTCAACATTATCTGTACTTTACAGCACTCAACCAACCTGCATTGAGTCTAGTAACTGTGTAAAATAAATCACTTAATCCCTCAGGATTGTTTGGTCAATTTCTTTCAGGAGTTAATAGCCATCAGAAGCATAAGATACACAGTTAAGGTATGTTTACTTGACAAAATAAAGTCAGATCCCATTATTTGATTAGCAGTAACCACTCAACGCAAACTAAGGATACCAGTCTTATCTTACTTGAAAAGCATGAAGGAAAAAGAGCAGTGTTTAATAAGCATGATACACCCAAGGATATTATCAAAAAAGTGCTCTACAACAAAAACGATCCATATGGATAATGTTGAAACAGGGTCTATGGAAGCCCAAACATACAGACTTGATGAGGACCGAAGCTCATGCCAAGAGACCCACATTTCATCATCTCCGTAGTCCCTACTCCATAGTGCCTTTGTTACTTTTTAAGAAAAAAAGTTTTAAAAGATTTTAGAGAAGGATTGATTTAAATAAAACAAAAGCTACAAGTGAGCTATGAATTCTGAAATGATATTTTAGACACTCAAGTTTTGGAAATAAGTTTTAATCCCCCTTCTCAGAATGGAATGTAATATTATTTGAACCCCTACCGCTGACTTGGGGGATGCATGACTTGCCATGCATTTGTGTGCATAACCAACCGCCAAGTCACAACTAGGAGGTCAATAATACTAAGTTAGGTTGTGAAGGCACAAAAATTATCTCAAAAACCTGAGGGGTGAAAATTGAAATGACTATTTTCAAGATAGGCCAAGAAGGGTAGGTGACAATATCTCAATTTAAAACGAAAGAGAACGAGGTAAAGGAAATAGCTATGCAACATATCACGAGGCATCATGCATAAAGAAGCATATGACAAACCAAAACAACGCTAAAGGATAGATGAAAAGATAGCTGGAAAACATGAGATTCTCACTACATAACCTCAAGAATGTGAAAAGATTGCAAATGCAACAAAAATTCAATGACTTCAGATCATTTTCTTAGAACAAGGCATCGTTTTTTTATCACTTTCCAGTTTTCAGGAAATGAAGGTCTATATGACCGAAATTAAAACATTGGTGACTTATATGACTAATGCTCAAGTTGAGGATTTATGTGACCAGAAGTCATAACATTAGAGATTTATATGAATTTTGTTGCTTTATTTTTTTGATAGCAATACACAATCATCAATTTTTTAACAAGAAGTATAATAATAAATTAAGCTACAAGATATGAATCCCATTTGATTATATTTTTGGTCATTAAGCCAAAATCTATTACGTCAAAAATTTCTTAAATGGTTGATCCCTTGATTTTGCACCTGAAAAATTTAAACTCTGAAAAAGAGTCTAATATATCTGAACTTCCACCTAGTTGGACATCCAACTTATGAATTCAAATGTTGACGTATAGAGAAATTACGTCCTACCATGCTGACACAAGTTTGTTCTCCATCTATTAAGGATAACAAAATCTACTTGGATTTGCCATCGTAATAATATGGCCTATCATTTTCAACCTATTCTTACTCAAGTTATCATAATCGAATTTACCTGTGCTTATATATGTTTGACGTGTAAAACTTAATTTTGTAGGCAGTTGAACTAAGGTGATGTGTTTGTTGGCTTTGATGAGATAGGCTTCTGTAGAAAATGACATACACAGACTGAGAAGGAAATTCCACTCACCTTGCGTCAAGAGGCTTCAATTTCTTCACAGCACCTTTCAGAATCAACTGCTCCCGGAAACCTTCACCAAATTCCTTTCCAAAAATTCCTCAGCAAAATAAATGTCAAACTGGTGGGCAGAGATCGCTGGTACGACCCAAATTGTTCAAAATATCAGACAATGAACACCAAAGAGTCTGGATTTGAGCGACTTACCAGCCGGAAAAGGGACTTACCTCA
>JAKOGI010000219.1:0-125000 GCA_029747015.1 Carnegiea gigantea
ATATATATATATATATATATATGTATATATATATATATATTTATATAATTAAAAGGAACTTTTGTTATGGAAAATCTAATGGGCTTTGTTATAAGTTTACTAAGAAAATTAGTAACTTACAAATAGAAGTATAATACCCATCCCTGGCCGTATGTCAGATGTATCATGCAATTATTCAAGGGATTATGTGTTGTTAGGTTTTAGGTATTGGAATTGGGGCCATGCAATGGCCAAAAAAGAATGAAAATAATAAAAATTTTGCTTTGATCTCGGCATTGGTGTATAACTTCACATTTATCCTGTTTGGAGTTGGTAAATAGAAACAGGTTCGTTCAAGCTGACATTTTCAATTATCGAAACAATGTTCTTCGATAGCTCGTTAAGTGATCATATATCAAAATTCAAAAATTGTCTTTATGGGATTAACAACTTGACCTGCATGTGCCTAATTAGTCAAAACTCAAAAGTAACGGCAATATAAAAGTATGTATCAATTAGCATTGCATTTATGTGATTGTGAATGTTCATTGCCGAAACTCGAGACTTGGAATTTAATTTTTAAAATTCAAATAAGTCATATTATTATGAGATCATATGCTAACATACATTCTTGAATATGATTATGTAGAATTAAATATGTTATGAAGATAATTTAGAATCTTAGATCAGTAGTGCGGTATTTTTGCTATTGTCTCATAAGGATATTATATCATAGAATGCATTGCAATAAGTCATTAAGTGATCAAATAGTAAAATAATATTACTAGATCCTAATAAATTTAATAATTTGTTAATTGTTCTTATTTTTTCTTAATTTCTATTTTGACCAATTTTTTTCCATTATATTTTACAACATATTTATCAAATTAAAAATTTAAAACAATTAACTATTTTATTTTTTGCTGTTAAGTTTTCAATTGATTTTATTTGTAAAAATTCCCTCTTAAGTTAATTCTCTTTTTCCCTCCTATACTTAACTAATTGAGTTTGAAATGTTTAGAATTCCTCCAAAAAGTCTAAAACCCAAAAAAAAAAGAAGTTGCTGCTGGTAATTTTAAAATTTTATAATAACAACTGATTGAACAGTGGAGACTGTGATAGTTACTTTGCTTAAGTCCCTCGTCTCTCACTGCCTAAAGCCCTAATCATCCCTTAGTCAGTTAGTCTCCTATGCGCCGCCTCCGGCCGCCTCCTAAGCCTCTCTCAGTCTACTACTCGCTGGTCGTCGCCTAACCCTCCCTTAATCTCCTACTCACTACTAGACATAATTGAGATACGCCAGCAATATTACATTTTACCTACCGGTTAAAGACTTTAATGCCATTATACATTATGATTAATAGTTAGATTATAACTTGCTTTTTTATTAAAACTTATGCTAAATTGCTATAGGAGCTTTTCTTCTAGGCCTTAGCCACGAAATTTAGGGAATAAGGAATAGTTTTGGTTTGGGAGGTTATGAGTATACTTCAGTTCGGGTTATATTCGGGTTGAATATACTCGGGCTGAGTCAGATAAGAATCAAATCGCCTTTAAATCGGGAACAATTCGGGTCGAGTCGGGTTCAGGTTGTTTATGTTAAGTTCACTTCGCATTGGGTCACTATGGATCAGGTTTGAATTGAGTTGGGTCATTTGTGATGTGGGTCATTTCAGTTCATACTAGAATGCGAGTTTCGTTCGGTTATGGATCGGGTTACTTCGGCTGTTCGGATCCAGATTAGTTCATCCCAAGTACCTACTATTTTGAGTAAACTATTAACAGAGACTAATATTTTATGAAATAGTTACTTTGTGAAGTTTTTCTTTGCAACTTAGTCCTTGAACCTTCTGAATTTGCTATTTTTGCCCAAAATGAGGTTTAAAGAGCAACTACTCCAATCTTTGGGACCTTTTAATAAAACTAAGCTTATATTTTTGTTTAGACCTCTTATAATGACTTTACTGGTACTAGTTATCGCAATTTACTACTTATATCATAAATATTATATTTTCTGTGATTAACGGCCCACCATGCTTAGCAAAATAATTAAAGTTTAATTAGAGAGTTTTGACCATTAACTGAACTTAGTCGGCACTGGACTCCAGCGTTCTTATAGCTTTTGATTTATAGAGATTGCTAATCTCAATCTTACCTTCCATAGATCAGGCACAGCACAGATCCGTTTCATTTTCTGCCTCGGACCACAGTCACTAATCAAATTTTATACATTTTTAAAGGATAGTGAGACTTTAATCAGGAAATTATAATATTTAAGACATAAGTTTCAATTGAATAACGTTCCCTATTAGGAAACTTCTTTTGTTGAAAGCTTGAAAGTGAAAATATTACAATGGAAAGCTTGAAGAGGGACTTTAAGCTAAGATCATTAGATATGCTTGCTCAAGAATGCTCAAGAATGCTCAAGAAAGCTCTGATGCCAGTTGAAAGAGGGCCTCGAATAGTATTTATAAGAAAAATTCCACATGCACAAATTTTAGGTTTTCGAAAGTAAGTTTTTAAGGATTTGGGCTAAAATGTAAATATGAAAAGTTTAAGGGCTAAAATGAAAATAAAAACAGTGAACAGTCCCTTTAAAATAGTTTGTAAAGAATATTGACCCTTTTAAATATAGTCTAATAACATAATCTCCTAGTCATAATTTCCACACAAAGCAGGATATCTGGCAATGATATTTCCTACTTGTATATATATAATTAAATAATACATTTATTCACATTTTATGGTCCAAACTTCTCTTTGAAAGTAGAGAAACTGAAGGACATCAAATTTTGATATGCATAAGAAAAATTAACATTAGACGCAGACATTTTGCGTAGAAAGTTAACATACCTTAATACCCTTTATCAATCTTGCACTTCATTGAAGGATGATGAGCAAGGAAGTCCAATTCAGGAAGAAGAAATTAATATAAAGCCATTAGTTTCCTATTAAAGAAGAGAAAAAAAAAAAAAAAAAAAAAAGAAGAAGAAAGTGCGGAATTTGATGACTTTGTGTCGAATAGTATTACCGTTTAATGAAGTTGAAGTATCTACACAAAAAGTAAGATGAGGAGCATGGTGAGATTTTGAAAATGTTCAATTTTAGTTTCGATTTTATGTGAGGGTTGCAAAATTTCAATTAGAGTCTATTAAGTAATTCTTTCCTAATTTTCAGTAATAATATCCCAATTGTATTGAGCTAATTTCGAAAGAAGATTTTAATAATTATTTTTTATGCTTAATTGAGTTTCTGTAATCAATTTTGTTGTAACTTGAAATTCAAAATGTTGAGTTATTGGAGAGAATAATTTTCTGGGGGGTAAATGGGCGGGAGTGAATATGGTGCGAGTGCACGTTTAAAAAATACATTTGAATTATATTATTAGATTTTGTTGTAATTTGAAATTAAAAATGTTGAGGTATTAGAGGGAATGGAAACGGTGTGAGTGTACTTTTGAAAAATACATTTAAATTATTTTATTAGATATGTAATTTTATATAAACAAAATATATAAAAATTTTAAGGGGCTTGAATTAGCAATTAATAAATTTTACTAAAATATCTATAAAAGGAAATAAACTTTCATTACCTTTAATATAAGTTATTATCAATTTTTAAAATTTAATTATTACATGTCATATATATATATATATATATATATATATATATATATATATATATATATATATATATGGGGCTTAAAAGGTAATTAAAATGTACAGTTTTAAACTCTATTTAACTGTATGTGGCAAACTATTGATGTTCAACAACTTGTAATCCAATGATAAATCAACTCTTAAGGTTTTCAATCAAAATCAATAATAAACTTATAAAATATGGTACTATTAATAATTTAAAGTTATAGGACTTTCAATATGCTTTTACTCCATTTAGTAAAATTAATATAGAGAAATTATTCTCAAAACATTAGCCACAAACACTATTAAAACTGTGATAGTTAGTATGATTGCTCTACCAACAATACTATTATATGATTACAAACATATTATTATAAATGTACTAATTTTTCCCATTAGAATAATGAGAGCATATTTCTACATTTTAATATAATCGTTTACAACTTGCTGACTATTGTAGTTCACTCTCAGAACAATTAAAATTAGAGGATACCTAAAATCTTTTCGTGCGGGTTGTCAAAACTAGTTAGGGCCTGTCTTTGACATATTTTTAGAAAAATAAGTTTAGATAAGTTCAGTTCAGAATCAGTTTTATTAATGAGTTTAGAAAAAGTTGACAATAAATTCAACAAATAAGTTCAAAATTTATCAAAAGTTTAGAAAAGAATTAAACAATTAATTGCACATTGTAACATTAATCATATACATTTCTAACTGAAATTTTATGTTGTTTACGTCAATAAAAACTCTGAAGTGGGACTATGGGCTTGCACTAGGGATGGCAATGGGTCGGACCTGGGTCGAGTCCATCTGGACTCAGACCCATTTAATCTTGTGGGACATAGACCCAGAACCGCCCCAGACCCGTTCGGTCTGCAAAGATCGGACCCAGACCTAGATCCATGGGTCTAGCGGGTCCATGGGTCCTCCACGAGTCCTGACTATTTTTAACGTTAAAGATTGTTTTTTTCACATCCCAACATGAATTACCACATTCTAAATACAAGTAATTGAATTTAGAAGACATAATATTTAATAAAAATATATTCTAGCAACTTATACCATAACTAAGTGTTTTAACTTATGTGTTACATACCAAGAATAATATTTTAGTATAAACCACGAAGAAAAAGTCTACAAACATAATATAATAGTTTTTCTTCTACGACCGATACTAGCAAAGTGACTTTAGGGCTTACTAATTTAGAGTTGCTTTAGCCAGCTTCATTTGATACTTTTTTTATAAAAAAAATTAATAGGTCCTAAATGGGTCTTGGCTCGAGTCTGTGTAAAGCTCGTCGTGGAGTTACAAATTTAACCACTACTTCAGTTTCTAAATAATATTCATAGCATAGGAAAGTAGGAATCGATCCACGAGGAAAGATTATGTCAAAAAGCTAATTTAATCCTAAATAATTTTTACTAGTCTAATTGATTGTCTCTTCTCTTTGTAATTCTAAAATAAATCAAATTTAATAAATAAAAATTTGGAAAAAAACTTAATATTACTCCTAAATATTTTAGATTTAATGCTGAAAATAAAATAGTAAATAGCTATCCTAAATAAACTAGAAAAATAAAAACAGAATAATAACGCAATCTTCTACTAAAAATGAAAACAGAAAATAATAAACAGAAAGATTAATATTAAAAATCACAAATAGTGACCTAAACTAATATTCTTCAAGTTTATAAGCTTGTAACTCCAGAATTATATCTAATTAACTTCAGAAAAATTAAAACAGAAAATTACTGTAGAAAAATAAAGCAGAAAAATAAATCTGAAATTAGAAAAGAATTAAACTGCACTAATATAAATACGAAATTAATTAACAAAATTACCAAAATCTAAGGGTATAATTTTCTGGATTCAATAATACCTAAAAAACTTGAAATAAATATTAAAAATACAATATTCAGATTAATTGAATTAAAAACCTGCACATATCTAAGTCACAAAATAATTCTGAAAAGTATCAAATAATTTCGAAAACTTTCGAAATTAAATAGAGGCAGATTAGGACACTATATAAACCCTAGGATGGGTTAAAACTTGAAAAAAATGAAAGGAACTAATTTTAACCTAATTTCTAACAAACCGATAATTAAACGGCAAAACGGAATATAAATCAAATCTGAAAATTATAACCACTCTAAAAATCAAAATATACCCAATCTAAAATTACAAAGATACTCCTAAAAGACTATTCTTTTGGGAGGGTAAATGGTATTTATATCAAAGCTGATAATTCAAGAATAAAAATTGACAAACTAAACAAATTAACTAAAAGCAACAAATAATTATCCAAGATATCAAATTTATGAAAAATGCTTAGCATAATCTATATCCACCATGCAAATTAATATTTATCATCAACACACAAGTCGATTTCATCCATAAGTTAAACTGTAGAAGATACCCACCCGCGGATCTTCTCCGTTTTTTCTTATATTATAGTTTAATTAGGTTCAGCCCTAATATAACCCCTACTAGTTTTGTAACCCTTGCACCAATACAAGAATTTAATCAAAATAGAGCATTACGTATTAGAAAAATATCATCTAATGCTTTGTAACCAATTTACTAGCAAATCAATTTAACAAAGATCCATAATGATTACCTAATTAAAAGAGATGGGTTTGAGCCATCCATGATTAGTTAGGATGATACTAATGCTTAAAGAACGATAATTTTTATGTATTAAAGTCTCTTAAACTGTCATATGAATTTGTATTAAACTAACTAGCATGCATTCTAATTAATATAACACGAATATCATGAACAGTAAATACTAATCGCTATACAATCATGAATATAAATCAACCAGACAATAAAGCATGAAACTTATTTCAAAAGAATTAATTTAGCATGGTTTCAAATAGATTATACTAAATACAAAAAAATTACTCACTCATATTAACAATAAAATCACAAAATTCACCCAAATAATTCATGTTTAACAATAATCTAAACAACCAAAAAAAATAAAAAAAATAAAACAAGGTAACCCCATTAAGATGATGGTGCCCTGATGATGGTGATGCAAGATGCTGATGATGGTGATAAACGGTGATGGTGCAGCCGTGAGGGTGAAGCTTGAAGGAGTAGCCGTGGGAATGAGATTGTGATGATATGGTGATGATGAATGATAAATGTGATTGATGCAGGAGATAAAGAAGGCATGGGAGGGTTGAGATGTTGGAGATGATGATTTATGATTTTGGAGGAGGGTACCGTGGCTTGTGATGGTAGATGCTTTAGGATGATGATGATATATAATGGAGAGGAAAGGAGGGGTGGGATAGCTAGGGTTTTTTTCCTCTTCTTCCTTTCTTCCTTAGACTTCTTCTCCCTCAAGACTTCTAGCTTTCCTCCAACTATTGAAACCCTAGTCAATTAAATAATTATGAAAATAATATTTTCCATAAATTATTATTTTTGGACCGTCTTTATAGTCAAGCGTGTAAACCCGAACCTCGACGTCCTCTCTTCTCCTTTTTATTTTATTAGTGCCTAACCTGAAAAATATATAAAATAAATTAAATTAGACGAAATAATATATATAATATAATCGAAATAATTATGAAAACAATGCATGATTTTTGGCTTAACAAATTCCCCCACACTTAGACTTTGGACGTCCTTGTGCAAAGAAATCCTAGACTCGACCTAAAAACTTACTCTCTTTCTTTCTTATAAAGTGATGCATAACTATGATATTCATACTGGTCCTTGGCTTGCTTTAAAAACAGTTTTATTGAAAATTAATTAGTTTTTTCCCCCTCCTACAAGTGAATAATTTCTAGACATCCAATTATCCTCAGAGAGTCTATTTATCAATCTCACAATATTTCCTTAATGAAATAACAAGTTCAATAATTATTCATCTCTTTTAAATATGCATGCACCGATCAAGAGGTCTAAAAAATTTATGATAGAAAAATTTAGGCATGGTATGACTATAAAGAAAATTAAACTAGATAGAATAACTCATTGAATTGGTTCTAAACTTGCCTTGTATTTGTTTTCTCTTCTTTTTTTTTTTTCCCAAACTCCATAGCGCACATAGTCGAGGCCCATATAGGGTCTTAGAAATTGAACACTCCCTGTCTCACACTCACCCGAATAGAGATGCTGGAGCAAACGATTCATTCTCATCTTTATTTCTTTTTGACTATTAGTTTTGGTGAGTCATTGATCGGTCTAAAAAGGGGCATGACTCTCCCAATCATGGGTTACTCCATACATAAGGCTCACTTAAGACCTAAACCTAAGGGGAAAAGGTGCTGAGCCACCTATTTCTACCCATGTTAGTAATCTAACCTTTTTTTCTTTCCTTTTTCACTTTTTTTTAATTAAGGATAAAAAACAGACAAGAAAAGTCATAATTTTAATGAGTTATTCAACTAATTCAATAGTCTAGGAGATGGGCTAAGTCATTTTATTGCCTCTAAAGCGGATATAATACATGACTAAATGAGATGGATAATCATGATAATACTCATTAAAGAGATATATGAGGATCAACTCAAACTTCTCTGAAAGACAGCTAGCATGCTTAGACGTCTTCACTCATAGAAGAATAAACTAAAAAATAGCTAATAAAAATACAAAAAATATTTAAATAAGCAAGCCTAGCATAAACTTATATCATACATTACTTATAAGAAAGAAAATTTTTTTTTCGATTTTAAATGCCGGATGCACCCCCCCACACTTAATTCATGCATAGTCCCTAATGCATGCAAGAAAATAGAAATAATGAAAACAAAAACAAAATTAAATAGGTACTTCCCTAAAAACATTGGGTTGCCTCCCAACCAGCGCCTTTGTTTATAGTCGTTGGCTCGACTTCATGAAACTCCTGGATCCTCTAGTTGGATCTCTTCCACTAAATCATCATTAACCTGGTAGGGTACTTTTTGAAACTCAGCATGATCAAGACTTTTAGTAAGTACAGTCAAAATTTTATCTTCATTGGACAAGTCATAAATATCTTGGGACAACTCATTAATAACATCAAGTGCATACACTTAATTCACATCAGCAGGGAATCTCATGATATCAAAAATATTAAATTTAATCACTTTATCATCAAATTCCATGGTTAATGTTCCTTCATGCACATTAATTTTAGTCCTAACTATTTTTAAAAATGGCCTACCAAGTAAGATGAAAATATCATGACATGCATCATCCATGTTCATCACATAACACAATCAGTAGGAAATACAAGTTCATTCACTTGGACTAAGACATCCTCTAACACTCCATCGGGGTGAATATTGCTTCTATCAGCTAACTGAAGCACTACACCAATTTTCTTTAACTCTTCTAAGTTCAGTTTGTCATAAACAGACCGAGGCATAACATTAATGAAAGCACCTAAATCAAGCATAGCCTTATCAAAGTAAAGATTTCCTATCTTACAAGGAACAGAAAACACACCTGGGTCTTTGCACTTAGGGGGAAGTTTCCTTTGAAAAATTACAGACATATTTTCCCCCACACTTACCTTTTCATTCCCTACTAACTTTCTTTTAGTAGTACATAATTCTTTCAAGAACTTATCATGACGAGGTACCTGTTTAATGGCATCAATGAGAGGTATGTTGATCTGTACCTTCTTTAATGTCTCTAAGATCTCTTGGTTAGCCTCAGTCACCTTAGAGGTAGGACTTCGAAATCTACTAGGAAAAGGTGGAATTGGTTTAAACGGTTCCCTTTTCTTCTCACCTATTTCCTTAGTAGTTAGATCAGAATCTGTATCTAACTCAGGTTCAGTCCCCTTGACTGCTAACTCAGGTTCAAACTCTCCACTCTTCCTAGGTTATTTCAACTCTTTCCCACTCCTAAGTGCTATGGCACTAACATTCTCCTTAGGATTAGGATAAGGCTGAGATGGTAACCTATTTTGCATTTGAGCCTGCAAGTTGCTAACTATGATATCAGTTGCAGTCTGTCTCTCTTGAACCTGCTTAAGAGTTGTCCCCATAATCTGGAACCTATCATCCATCTTCCTAAGGACTTGTTCTAGTAGGAAGTTGGTCCTATCTTGATTACAAAGTTGATGAGATGTTTGATCAAAACCAAGTGGATCGGTTTTAGGGCTATACCTAAGGTTATGATGGTCTCTCCATCCTTCATTATAGGTGTTAGAATATGGATCATACCTCCTTTGACCTTGGTTAGAATAGACAGCATTAACATTTCCCTCTTGAAGTGTATGACATGCATCAGTAGGGTGCCCCTCTAGACAACAGATGCCACAAATGACTACTTTTTGTACTCCCCCAGTAATAATTTTATTCAATATAACAGTAATATGAGATAACTGACTCTCTACAGATGAACTAGAACTAATCTTATTAACCCTTTTAATTTGTGACTCCCTAGCACCAAACTGCTGAGTATTTTGGGCCATTAGATTGAATAAATTTCTAGCATCTGCTGGAGTTTTATTAACTAGAGCTCCCCCACTAGCAGCATCAACCATATTACGATCTATAGGAAGCAAACCCTCATAAAAATATTGAATCAATAACTGTTCAGTTATTTGATATTGGGGACAACTAGCACACAGTTTATTAAATCTTTCCTAGTACTCACAAAAAGTTTCCCCATTCATTTGTTTGATTCTACATATATCTTTCCTAATAGATCCAATTCGGGATGTTAGAAAAAATTTCTCTAAAAATGATTTATGCAATGCAGTCCATGTAGAGAAAGATCCAGCAGACATGTAATACAACCAATCTTTAGCATTACCAGGCAAAGAAAAAGGAAAAGTTTTCAACCTAATTTGGTCTTCAGGAATCCCCTCAGGCGTCATAGCAGAGCATATAATAAGGAATTGACTAATATGACGGTATGGGTCCTCTCCAACTAATCTATGAAACTTGGGTAATAGATTGATGAATCCAGAGTTCAATTTTAGAGGTTTATCTAATGCAGCATAAGTAATGGACATGGGTTGGGTTTCTAGGTTAGGGGCAGCAAGTTCCTGAAGGGTAAACATTTTTACCTCTTTAATCTTAAGATTTACTGGTCCAGGATGATTCTCTTTGTTTTTAGCTTCCAACGTTTGTTCTCTGTCCTCTCCAATTTCCTTACCACTTCTTAATTTCATATATTACGGGCAATCTACAAAAATTAAATACTAGAGTTAAAACAAAATAATAAAAGCAGTAAAATTAAATAGAAGTAAACTAGCGATTTTATTTTCTCTCCCCGACAACGGTGCCAAAATTTGTAAAGCTTGTCATGGAGCTACAAATTTAACCACTACTTTGATTTCTAAATAATATTTATAGTATAGGAAAGTAGGGATCAATCCACAAGGAAAGATTATGTCAAGAAGCTAATTTAATCCTAAATAAGTTTTACTAGTCTAATTGATTGTCTCTTCTATTTTTAATTCTGAAATAAATGAAATTTAAGAAATAAAAATCTGAAAAAAAACTTAATATTACTCCTAAATATTCTAGATTTAATTCTGAAAATAAAATAGTAAATAGCTATCCTCAATAAACTAGAAAAATAAAAACATAATAATAACGCAATCTTCTACTAAAAATGAAAACATAAAAAATAAACAGAAAAATTAATATTAAAAATCACAAACCGTGACCTAAAATAATATTCTTTAAGTTTGTAAGCTTGTAACTCCAGAATTATATCTAATTAACTTTAGAAAAATTAAAACAGAAAATTACTGTAGAAAAATAAAGCAGAAAATTGAATCTGAAATTAGAAAAGAATTAAACTACACTAATATAAATACGAAATTAATTAACAAAATTACCCAAATTTAAGGATATAATTTTCTGGATTCAATAATACCCCAAAAACGGGAAATAAATATTAAAAACGCAATATTCAGATTTATTGAAATAAAAACCTGCACATATCCAATTCCCGAAATAATTCTGAAAAATTATCAAATAATTTTCAAAAATTTCGAAATTAAATAGAGACAGATTAGGACACTATATAAACCCTAGGATGGATTAAAACTTGAAAAAAATGGAAGGAACAAAGTTTAGCGTAATTTCTAACAAACTGATAATTAAACGGCAAAACAGAATATAAATCAAATTTGAAAATTATAACCACTCTAAAAATCAAAATATACCCAATCTAAAATTACCAAGACACTTCTAAAAGATTATTCTTTTGGGGGGGTAAACGGTATTTATATCAAAGCTGATAATTGAAGAATAAAAATTGACAAACTAAACAAATTAACTAAAAGCAACAAATAATTATCAAAGATATCAAATTTATGAAAAATGCTTAGCATAATCTATATCCACCATGCAAATTAATATTTATCATCAGTACACAAGTTGATTTCATCCATGAGTTAAACTGTAGAAGACACCCACCAGCGGATCTTCTCCGTTTTTTCTTATATTATAGTTTAATTAGGTCCAACCCTAATATAAACCCTACTAGTTTCATAACCCTTACACCAATGCAAGAATTTAATCAAACTAGAGCATTACGTATTAGAAAAACATCATCTAATGCTTTGTAATCAATTTACTAGCAAATCAATTTAACAAAGATCCATAATGATTACCTAATTAAAAGAGATGGGTTTGAGCCATCCATGATTAGTTAGGGTGATACTAATGCTTAAAAGACGATAATTTTTACGTATTAAAGCCTCTTAAACTATCACATGAATTCGCATTGAATTAACTAGCATGCATTCTAATTAATATAACATGAATATCATGAACGGTAAATATTAATCGTTATAGAATCATGAATATAAATCAACCAGACAATAAAGCATGAAACTTGTTTCAAAATAATTAATTTAGCATGGTTTCAAATAGATTATACTAAGCTCAAAAAAATTACTCACTCATATTAAAAATAAAATCACAAAATTCACCTAAATAATTCATGTTTAACCATAATCTAAACAACCAAAAAAAATTTAAAAAATAAAACAAGGTAGCCCCATTAAGATGATGATGCCCTGATGATGGTGATGCAAGATGATGATGATGGTGATAAACGGTGATGGTGCAGCCGTGAGGGTGAAGCTTGACGGAGCAGCCATGGGAATGAGATTGTGATGATATGGTGATGATGAATGATAAATGTGATTGATGGTAGGAGATGAAGAAGGCATGGGAAGGTTGAGATATTGGAGATGATGATTTCTGATTTTGGAGGAGGGTACTGTGGCTTGTAATGGTAGATGCTTTATGATGATGATGATATATAATGGAGAGGAAAGGAGGGGAGGGATAGCTAGGGTTTTTTCCCTCTTCTTCCTTTCTTTCTTAGACTTCTTTTCCCTTAAGACTTCTAACTTTCCTCCAACTATTGAAACCCTAGCCCAATTAAATAATTATGAAAATAATATTTTTCATAGATTATTATTTTTAGACCGCCTTTATAGCCAAGTGTGTAAACCTGAACCTCGACGTCCTCTTTTCTCCTTTTTATTTTATTAATGCCTAACCTGAAAAATATATAAAATAAATTAAATTAGACGAAATAATATATATAATATAATCGAAATAATTATGAAAACAATGCATGATTTTTGGCTTAACAGTTTGGGTCTGAATTTTTCAGAACCAGACCCAGACTTCGCCCACATCCCTTGGATCCAGACCTGCTTAAGACCCATTGGGTCTCATTTGATTGGACCCAAACCTTCTAATTTGGGTTGGGTCTGATGGATCTAGATCGGGTCGAGGATCCACTGCCATCCCTAGCTTGCACCAAATGTTGAATTTTAAATTGTGTTGTTTTTTTTGTAAGATATATTATTTTGTGAACAATCATTTGAAAATGTACATTTGTATATGTACTAAAAATAATTTACTAATTAATGTTTAAAACTATTATAAATTGTTCAAAACTTGGATGCTAATTGTCTATGGACATGGATGCTAATTGTTGACTCCTTCATTTTTATTTTAGCTTGCACTTGACGTTATATCATTAACTTCTTCGAATGGACAATCCAATATGATAGTTGTGGACTTTTTAAATTTTTACCCACCATACAATGCAAATACAACCACAACAAAGTAATAACCTTCTTAAAAAAAAGAACATTCACTAATAATGATGATGATGATGATGATGATGATAACAACAATAATAATAATAATAACAACAACAACAACAACAATAATAATAATAAGAATAATAATAATAATAATAGTAATGATGATAATAATGAATAATAATAACGATAATACTTAACAACAACAACAATTAAATAAATTATAATTATTCACCAAATAAAAGTTCAGAATAAAAATTAAGTTGACAATAACTTCAGCAAATAAGTTCAGAATAAGTTTAGATAGTTTCTCCAAATAACGTTCAAAATAAGTTTAGATAAGTTCAGTTCAAAATAAGTTCAGTCAAAATAAGACAAAGAGAACATGCCCTTAGACATACAAACTTATTCTTCTCTATTCTAGTTACTTCAAGTGTGTTATAGTTATAAAGCACGATGTTACAAAACAAGCAATTCTTTAATATAAATGCACTACATTGTTAAAATTTAAACCCTTCCCACAAAACTATTGTGTATAGTTTTTTTTAACCTTGGCTTATTTGGAGTAATTTCTATAAAAATGAAAATTTTAATAAAATAATTATTTCCATAAAAATGGTTATGGAAATTTATTTTATATTATGTCTAAATAATAATTAATTATCTTGCTAATTAGTTATTGCAATGTACCTTTTGGTAAATGATTAAATTGATTAATTATTTATAAAGAGATATAACTTTGTTTGGCTAATTAACTAACTTATGCCTTTTGAAATAATTAATAAAAGCATGTGTCTTTGTTGAAGAGGCATGATGAACTCTACAAATGTGGAGCACCTTGGCATGCATCGGTATGCCTTCATGGGTAGTATAGAAGGTTAAAAAACATAATTCTACCAATCACAAATTACCACGTGTTAAGTTAACTTTGGTGGACCTACTAGGTCAAAATTAAATGCGGCTAAAATTCAGCCAGTTGAAAGTTGCCACGTGTTGTTAACGATGCATAAATTAGTATTTATTTCCTTTATTTAAAAATAGGAAAATAATTATCAGGCCTAGGCCCAAAGCCTGACTCTAACACTAATTAACGGAGCCTATACATAGGAGTCCTTCTCGCCTCATTTGACACATTCAGCATTTGCAGAATTCAAAGGCTTAGACTGCAAGCAACATCCATCTAACAAGCAAGAATTATCAAACCTTGTGAGTTTTAGAGTCAGCAATAACCAGTTGCAGATCAAGATCAAGAACCATTTCAGATTTCTTCAACTGATTTTGCATCAATTGAGATCAAATGGTCATGCTCTCGAATCAATTCAAGTCACTAAGAACTCAAATCTAAGGACTATCTCATTGTATTCGACTTAGAGATTGTACCTACGCTTATTACATCAATACAAAATTTAATTTGTTTTCTCAATTTCTTATCTAATTTATTTTAGGCTCGAAATTTATGTTTATAATTTTTTGTCATGCCTGGTGGGACATCTCTCCCTCTTTTCTTTTTCTCCAAAGTACAAACTCTACACTCATTCGAAGACAATATGGCCTCTAATAATGTCATCCCTCGATCTTCAGGAATGCTATTCAATCCATATCTCAGGGATAAACAATTGTCAGCTCTATAACTGGCAGCATTATGACTCGGAGTATGGCAAAAGCTGCTGCCGCAATTGCCTTAGAGCAATCAAGTGTGACTACACCATCGTAATCATGTAAGATCAAAAACCTCAGCTCCAAGGTGCCTGATAGAGCCAACCAAATTGCTTCACAAGCTTTGAAGCAAAACTCTATTGCTAGATTCAACATGCTGCAAACAATTTCGTATGGGATGGATGAACTCCAAACCTAAATGAGACCTACTTTCCACTCTTTCGGTTTGAAGATGATAGCTATTCGAGTAGTGATTCCTCTTTGGCATCATCGAAGGATCACTTTCCTTACATGCTAAAGCTGAATCCTCTGACACTATCGTCATGCTAGTTATGGTGACAGAAGCTACTAACATTGAATAAAAATTGACGAGCATGAAGGCTACGTTGGATAAAGTTCCAAGGAGAGCACAGAAAAGGATGTTGAGCTAATGAAGAAGCTGGAAAAGAAGTCCTTTAAAGCTTCTAACAAAGGTTTAGGCGCTGATGATTATGATAGAGAGTCCAATCACTGCGAAGAATCTGGTGATGAGCATAGGACAAAGAAGAATCACTTTTTAGGCTCAATGTCTATTGAGCAAATTCAGAACCTAATAACAAATGCAGTCAAGACTTAGTTAGGAGGAGCGCCTCACAAGACCCACTTGTGTACAAAGCCTTAAACGAAGAGGATTGATACTCTTCATATGCCCCATGACTATCAGCCTCCTAAATTTAACCATTTTGATGGCGAAGGTAATCCTAAACAGCATATCAACCACTTCATTAAGATGTGCAGCAATGTTAGCACAGAGGGAGACTGACTGGTGAAGCAGTTTATGCATACTCTAAAAGGGATTGCATTTAACTAGTACACGGACTTAGAGCTAGAGTCCATTGATAGCTGGGAATAAATGGAGCAGGAGTTCCTGAATAGGTTCTACAGCACTCAATGTATTGCTTGCATGATAGAGCTAACAAACATTAGACAATTGAAGGATATGCCAGTTCTCGATTACATCAATCATTGGAGATCTCTTAATGTTCAGTGCAAGGATCGTCTGTCATAAGCTTCATCCATTGAAACGTGTGCGCATGGAGTGGGATTTACTCTACGTGTTGTAAATGAGTAAGCTAAAAACCTTCTAGGAATTGGCGGTGAAGGCTCATGATACGGAGCTAACAATTGTAAGTCATTGTGGCAAGTCTTCTTCCTCATTTGATTCGAAAAAGGAAAAGGGTGAATTGAAGAAAAATCTGAAGTCCTCAAAGTCTTCAAACAAAGACTCCATAGCTATTTCAACTAGGCAGCTGGTCCGAATCTCTGGAAAGTCCAAGTATGGAAACAAGAAAAATGGATTCTCTAAGGATACTGGAAAGAAGCATCCTATATTGAAGGAGCTAGGGAAGAAGAAATATCCATTTCCTGAGTCAAACTTATTAGGAATGCTTGATAATCACCTTGAAGAGGGAGTTATCGAACTTCCAAAGTCAAAATGGGCTGAAGAAGCTGGAAGGTTTACCAACCCAAAATATTGTTAGTATCATAGGGTGATTAGTAACCCTCTTGAGAAATGCATTACTCCCAAGGAGTGCATTATGCAATTTGCCAGGGGTAGGAAGATAATATTGGATTTGGATGAAACTACCGAGACAAATCATATTTCCATGCAATGGGATTGTTCTTCATCACCGTGGCTGTAAAAACGTACTCTACCTCATGGTAAAGTAAACACTAAATTGATTTCCTCCCAAGAGAGAAAGTAATTACAATACAATTTGAAGGTTTGGAGCCTATTGTAGTTCCA
This sequence comes from Carnegiea gigantea, assembly GCA_029747015.1. NCBI lineage: Eukaryota > Viridiplantae > Streptophyta > Magnoliopsida > Caryophyllales > Cactaceae > Carnegiea > Carnegiea gigantea. The sequence continues at coordinate 17,103 of JAKOGI010000219.1, forward strand.
ATGACATCCCAAGGACCTTTGACAGAGATCAGTCTTCCTATGAATGTCTCTAATGAAGCTGATGAAGATAAAGAGAGATGGACTCTTGCCTCTCGACAGAGGCCAGAGAAGCAAAATCATGTTCAGCCACCATTTCTCTGCCGTAGAAAGAGGCAAGGTAGGAAGAAGAGCCCTCGTTATTCAAGAAGGAAGAAGAAGTCCAAGAACATCAGAGGACATGAAATTTAGCCTATTAACCTACTTGAGTAGGAGCCACTTGTTCCTGTCATACTAAAAGAGTTCTTCCTAATATGTTTATTTGAGAAAGTCACAGTCAACATGACCTCATATTCTGAGCTCGAAGAAGATGAAGACAAAGGGAGTGACCGACAAGAGAACTCTTCAAAAGTAGTTGACAAGAGCTTAATTGTTCTAGAGGCTTTGCTAACTCACGTAGACTGGAGACAAATCTTTTGTTTGATTGATGAGAAGTGCCAACATGTTTTTGCTACCTTACAATACCAAGAACTTTACACTTATAAAGCTAAGGACATGAGAGGATCAACAGAAAGCCCTGTTTAGTATGCCTCTTATAACATCGCAGCCACTTTTACTGACAATGACTTATTGTTGGGATCCAAGCCTCACAATTATCCTTTATTTATGACTAGCTACTTTATGGAGCAAAAAGTTAAGCGCATTCTCATAGATGAAGGATCAACCATGAACATCATACCCAAGTCTACGATGAATGACTTAGGGATCACAGCGGAAGAACTTTCTAAGAGTCGAACGATGATTTAAGGGTTCAACCTTGAGGGCCAGTGTGTAATCAACATGATTCGTGTTGAAATGACGATGGGAGACTTATCAACATCCTCAAGCTTCCATGTAATAGATGCTAAGGCTTCCTATAAGTTATTACTTGGGCGACCATGACTTCACCAACATGGGATCGTGGCCTCCACTCTACACCAATGCCTTAAGTACTACTGAGACGAAGAAAAATAAATAAATATGAATGTTAAGGCATTCACTATGGTTGAGTCTCACTTTACAGACGTAAGATTCTTCGAAGAAGGTGCTGCACCTAAGGAAACCATGTTGTTAACCATTTCTTCTATAGGAAAAGGTGGCGTAAAGCATGCTATTCAAGTAACAAAAGATGATGCTCCTAAGCAACAATGTGATAAAGAAGCAAGTAAGTAGGGAAACACAACTTCTCATATTGAACAAGTTGCTAAACCAGTTACTGCTTTAATGGGCTCAATGCCACTGGTCATAAGGTACGTACTTAGGTCTCACCTTGAGGAGGGTGAATTACAATTTAGTAAGTGCACGAGCAGAAGCATTGAGACCAAAGCTACTAAAAAGGATGATGAAGCTAACATAAATACCCTAAAAGAAGTATAATGGTTCCAACACTTTAGATGTCACAGACTAAGGTGAATAGGCCCCCTCTTTATGGGTTAGTTCTTCTAAAGAAGGCGATGACTTACCAAGTGCACGAACTAAAAAGGGATTTGATTTGAACACATACAGGCTTATGGAAAGAGTTGAGTATGACTTTCGAAACCCAGCTATGTTAGGAAAGATAGTCGAAGGCAAGCCTCATGGTCTTACTGAAACTTCGAGAAAGATATAAGAATAGGGAGGTTTCATAGGTGTCTCTAAAGTTGGACATAATTTCATACTACCGCTGCTAGTTAGAATCTCAGGGCGATGGAAGGACACGAAGTTGGTGGCTTATTAAATCTCCACTAAAGAGGTAGATGAGAGTGATGGTGAAAATGCTTCGCCTAACCAAAAGTCCTCTGTGTTTGATAGGCTACAATCATCCACTCAAAAAAATGCCCATTAGTCTTCAACTATATAGGGCAAGGTAAAGATCACAGAATCTCTATTTTCAACAGAATCAAAGATGGTCCCCAGCCAAAGCCTTCAGTTTTTGGCAGAATAAAAACTTGTGAAAAGTTTTTAAAGTCACGACTTCAGCTGGAGAAAAGTGATGTGTTTAGCCGCTTAGGGTGATAAATGAAGTTTATAGCTCTATCCCTTCTCGTATGAAACATTTCTCTGATCTGGATGTTAAGATGGATGATTTATTAAGAGTAAAAAGGCGTGCTATAGCCTTCACAAGTAGACAAAAAAACTCTAACTCTAATGAGGAGATGGAGAAAGAAGAAGTTATTTCTTCCAGTCATATCACAATCCACAAATGTGATAACTTGGACTCAGGGATAGAGCTGGCAGAAGCCCCAGAGACTCTCTAAGATGGGAGGTAAACTACTAGTGATGATTTAAAGGAGTTGAATCTCGGAGCCAATACGAAGCCTTGCCTTATCTATGCGAGCTTATTACTCACACACAAAGAGGAAAAAGAGTACTTTGATCTCCTATCAGAGTAAAAGGACATGCTTTCCCAGAGCTACAAAGAAATACTTGGGCTAGACCCAAAGAACTCAACCTATTGCCTGTGTATTAAAAGGGGTGTTTCACCTTAGAAGCAGCCTCAACGATATTTTTGCCTAGAGTTTGTATCGAAAATCGAAGAAGAGATTAATAAACTCATAGAGGCAGGACTCATTCGTGAGGTCCCAACTTGGATCACAAACATTGTGCTGGTTAGGGAAAAAAATGGGCAACTTCGTATTTACGTAGACTTCTGTTATCTCAACGACGCTTATCCAAAGGTGATTTCCTATTGCCAGTCATACAGCTCATGATCAACTCACCAAAAGGTATGAAGTGATGTCATTCATGGATTGTACTACAGGATACAATCAGATTTGAATGTTGTTAGAAGATTAGGAGGCCACAGCTTTTCGTACACCTAAAGGCATTCTTTGTTATAAGGTGATGTCCTTTAGTCTAAAGAATGCAAGAGCCATTTACCAAAGGGCAATGCAAACCATTTTTGATGATGTGCTCCATAAAATAGTCGAGTGTTATGTTGACGATTTGATGGTTAAAAATCTTTGTCTGATCTTTGACCGATTATGGTGATGCTAATTGAAGATCAATCCACTCAAGTGTGCATTTGATGTCACGTCTGAAAAGTTCTTGGGTTTCATCGTTCCCTATAGGGGCGTTGAGATCGACTAATCTAAGATCAAAGCAATCCAAGAGATGCTTGAGTCTAAGAATCTGAAGGAGCCTTATGGGCTTCAAGGTCGCTTGGCATATATCCGAAGGTTCATCTTAATTCTTTTAGGACACTACTATTCCTTCAGCCCCCTTCATGAACAAAGGTGCACCGTTGGAGTGGGATGAGTCGTGTCGCATAGCTTTCGAGAAAATAAAGAAGTACTTGCCCCATCCTCCTGTATTGGGGGCACCAATCCATGGCAAACCTTTCATACTGTACATTGCAGCTCAGGAAAAATCCCTAGGAACACTATGCATATAGGAGAATGAGGAAGGAAAAAAAGTCTGTCAGTACTATTTAAGTCATACATTGGTTGGCATTGAAGTAAAGTACTCTCCCATTGAAAAAATTTGCTTGTTGCTCATCTTTGAGATTCAGAAACTTAGACATTATATACAAGCCTATAGAGTGCAAGTGGTCTCTAAAGTCGATCCCATCAAGTACATCTTCTCCAGGCAAATCTGAACTAGGTGACTTGTGAAATGGGCTACAATCTTAAAGCAGTACAACCTTGTCCACATAGCACAAACGGTGGTTAAAAGGCAAGCACTGGCAGATTCCTTAGCAGATCATCCAATTCCTGATTATTGGGAGCTAAATGATGATTTGCCAGGGAAATATGTGTTCCTCATTGATATCCTTCCTCCATGGGAAATGTATTTCATTGGAGTAGCAAGACAAGATGGCATTAGTGCCAGAGTAGTTTTTGTCTCTCCCGAAAAGAACATGGTCCTATATTCATTTGTGCTTACTCAATTATGCTCTAACAATGTGGCAGAGTACCAAGCACTAAGCTTAGGTTTTCAAATGGCTACTGAGGTAGGGATTAGAGACCTCAACATATCTAGTGACCTGCAGTTGGTCATCAATCAACCACTTGAGGAGTATGACGTTAAGAAAGAAGACCTTGATTCGTATCACAAGCATACATTATTGTTACTAGACAGGTTGGACATAGTCAACTTGGAACATGTCGATGAGTACCGATAAGATGGCGGATACACTTATAAGCCTTGCAGCTACTTTGGCACTAGGGGCAGAAGAAGATATAGTTGCCCCAGTATTTGGGTCATCACACCCAATGATGAAGACTTAGAGGAAGACGTCAATGTGATCTGTGTTGTTGAGATAGATGTAGAAGACGGATGTCAATCAATAATTGAGCACCTAAAGCATAGGAAACTCCCTAATGACCCAAGGCATAAGATGAAAATACATCGAAGAGCTGCACCCTCCCTTTACTACAACAGAATGCTCTATCGGCGCTCTATTCTTGGCCTTTGGTTACGATACTTGGATATGGAAGAAGCAAAGAAAACGATGGCGGAACCTCGTTCAGGTGTTTGTGGAGCACATCAATCAGGGTCTAGGCTACATGATTACATGAACGCATTAAGAGGATGGGTCACTGTTGGCCCACCATAGTCCAAGATTACATAAATCATGCAAACAAGTGTGTTGCTTGTCAATTTTATGTCAACTTCATGCATCAACCTTCAGAACCTCTCCACCCAACAGTTGTATATTGGCCGTTTGAGGTATAGCGGCTTGATGTCATTGGACCAATCACGCCTAAGTCATCTGCTGGTCACTCCTACATCCTGGCTGCCACTGATTACTTCTCTAAATGGGCGAAAGCAATTCCATTAGGGGAGGTCAAAAAAGAAATTATGGTTGACTTTATGAGGATGCAGATTATCCATTAATATAGTGTGCCTGGGTACATCATCATCGATAATGGTAAGCCCTTCTTCAACAGGCTAATGACTAGCCTGTGCGAGAAGTTTAAGTTTGGCTAACCTAAGTCTTCTATGTACAATGCCCATACAAATGGCCTGGCAGAAGCCTTTAACAAAACAGTTTGCAAGTTACTTAAAATGGTTGTTGCAAAGTCTAAAAGGGATTGGTATGAAAGACTAGGGGAGGCTCTTTGGGCATACCAAACCATGTATAAGACACCAACACACAATTGAACCCCCTTTGCTTTGGTGTATGGATTTGAAGCCCTACTACCATTGGTGCTCCAAATCCCATTAGTCCACATCGCCATTAAGGAAGGCTTGACGAATAATGCAAATCATAGTCTTTGCTTAGCGGAGTTGGAGGCCCATGATGAGAAAAGACTTTAGAAGCAACAAAAGTTATAATGCTATAAAGCTCGTCTATCAAAGGCATTCAACAAAAAGGGTCGGTTGCGGTCATTTCAGTTGGAGACCAGGTGCTGGTAGTGAGAAGGCTAATCATGGTCTCTCACAAGACTGGGAGCAAGTTCACTTCTAAGTTGAATGGTCTTTACATGGTCAGAGAAGTTTGCACAAATGGTGTCTATAAGATAGTTAACGCTGATGGGGTGTGTGTGGGATCCATACATATCAAGTTCTTGAAGTGCTACTATCCTTGAAATATGATGTTTGTAAAGCTCCTAACTAAGAGCCTAAACCACTCGTTCTTTCAAGCCAAATACCTTTGTAATACTCCTGGCCCGCAATAGTCTAAATTGTGAAGGGCCCAAAAAAAAAGTATGTCATTGAACTACATATGGCTTGATCCTTTTGGGTGTTACATTCTATTTAGGTACATAGGCAACTTAGGCATATTCCCATGTACAACCGTAAAAAAATGAATAAATAAAATTTGTTGATGCTCATCGGTTTTAATTGTTTTTAATCACTATAAATTATTTTGTAAACTTAAAATTAAGATACTCATCTTCTTGCAATATAATCAAAGTCAGTTCCAACAAACTATACTGAGTCCAAAAAAATGACAAGTCGCAAATAAAGAAGTGGAAAGAAAAATTACGTGACAAAGCCACTGGACATAGTTTAGGCATCACATGTGCGTAAAAGTTCCTAAATACATTTCTTCACTATTTTAACCTGAGCTATTTCTTCTACAATAATTTGGGGGCCGATATATAAATCAGCAACCTCTCTTTCAAGTGGAGATACACCATTTTTGGCTTTCTTCAATAAAGCCTCAGCCTCTTCTAATTTGCCTTATAATTCCAGCACATTCGCTTTTGCTTGTTCAAGATCAGCCTTAAGTAACTTCCTTTGCTTGTGAGCTTGGGTGATAGTAGTAGATGCCTTATCAAACATTGCACTAACCTTTTCCACTAAAGCTCATGCTTATTTAAGTTTGTCTAATAAGGTTGTTCTCTTGTTTAGCACATCTTCGATGGAGTCCGACCTTCTAGTTGGGCTTTTAACTTTAGTTATTCCCCGGCTTCGTTTAGATATGCCTTGACAGTATTGTTTAACCTAAAATAATCTACCTGGAAGGATGAGAAGGTTTCATATATCTGCTCAACCTCTTGGCGGATGTTTTTAATGTCAGCTTTGGCCTTTAGGGTGAAATTTTTCAACTGGTTCTGAAAACATTGCTTCACACTTAGGGCCAAAGCATTAAACACCCTAGAAGCAATTCTCGCAAGAAAGTAGGATGAAACAGAAGGAGTAAAAGATTGACAACAGTCTGCTTGCTTTACCAACAGGGGTATTATCCAATGGAATCAACCTCAGATGACTTAGCAATAGGCACAGTCAAGATGGCTTCACTATCTTTATCATCAGATGTAGCCTTAAGTCTATCTCTGACTTCAACAGTATGTCCCTACATTAAAAGGAGGATTACATTAGCCAAAAAAAGGAAAAAAAATGGGAAAGGGGGCAAGATAACAAGATGCACCTCCCCCTTTGCTTTGCTGTTTGATATCAGTGAGCTTGTCACACTATTGGATTTGGCTTTGGAGCTAGGCAGTTTAATTGCACTATCTAGTTTTCTTTTTACGCCTGACAAATTCTTTGCTCCACTAACAAAGGGCCTGATATCTAAGTCTCTCAAGGCTTCAATCTACTCCATCCCAGGGGAATAAGTCCTACTTCTTTGAGGAGACGTGTTTAGTCCCAGCGAGGAACTATTGCCTTGTTATTTTCTAGCTCAGTTGGGGATAGGGCATGCTCATTACTCTGCTACATGGTTGGCTTATGTATACTCACTTTTCTGAAACTGACAAATAGGGCAGAGCCATCATTGACCACTCTTGCTCTAACAGCTCTTCATGGTTGCACAATATCACCTCTAGGTTGTTTAGGTCTTTGAGAGAAAATATCGCCTCATGAAGATCGCCACTAGCTTGCATATGCCATGGTGACCAATGTAGACTTCTTATAAGGGGAAGTAGGAATGGTCACGCTAGATCTTATTATATGTTTTATTAGGTTGAACCAATAGCCGTCTACATCTTGTAAGGTACCCTCCTAATCATTCATTTGTGGCTGACTTAGCATATTTTGATAGAAGCCATACTGTCACCTAACTTGCAAGTGAAATACGACTTAATCACAGTTATTCCTCCTTGCTACAGGGTCAAAGACCCAAAACGAAGGCAAATCAAATATGTCCCCAACTTGGGGATAAACTTTGGTTGTCTATTAAAGTCATTGATCTACCCTTCGTTAGCGTATTAGAGTACGTGACATATGGATCCTCGCATTCCAATAGCTCTTGAGCTTCTTGTACATTAGGGTCTGATTCATCTTTTCACCTGAGTACCTGACCATCTTGGGATGGATATGCCGATGTTAGGGATGATCAAAAAAAGGTCTGCAGTAAGTCCCTAAACATCCATAAACATAATGGATAGAAAAAATGACTTCCAACTTATTTAGTTTCCAAGGTATACAAATTCTATTCAACCCCTAATAAATACTTGCCGAGGTAAGACTTGCCAGGTTTAGAAATTCTCTGCAAGTAAGTTTTCTTGTAGCTATAAATACAGCTGGGAAAATACAACACAATACTTCATTTGGTAGCACAAATGAGCATAACCAGCAGGAAATAAAGGCGACAAAGTAGGTTTCTTTTATCAAAACCTCAAGAAATAAGCAAAATAGAATAATTCAACTTATAGCCAATAGACTATACCCGTCAGAGTTCTTTAAGGTACGTAGTCGTTGTAGCCAAATAGGGATAAGATCATCTTCACTGTATTCGGTAAGCGTCATCCCCTCTTTCTGGTCTGGTTGGGAGGGGCTAGGAACCTTCTCGACAGGGTTTGTGCGATGGTGGCGGCGTGGTGTTTAGACCATTCTGCTTCTGCCATGTCCCCCAGTTGATTCCCTAATTCTCTGGGTGGGCTCAAGTTTTGACCAATCGAGCTATTGGTGTACACTGGCCTGAGTGGTCACAGACAGCCAGAAGAGCCAATGCCTTGGGTTCTGGGGTGGAGGTGGTGAAGACTTCTCTTCTCCACCATCCTGAGCTACATATCATCCTTGTGCTTTATTTTCTTTGTTCTTGCCAATGTTGGTTCTTACAGCTTGACTCTTTAATTTTCTACTCATGATTTATGCTTTCTTGCTTGGCATAATTTTCTTGTGCTTTTAGTCAAAGGCCTTGCTTTATTTTATTTTGGTGGCCAGGCTAAGGCTTTGTCTTTAGAGAGTTAATTATTAGTGGTCTTTGGTGTAGTGCATTTGTATTGCTCCACTGTTTCCTTCAGTATTGAATTGGCCTTTTTGTTTGGTTTCTTTAGGTATCTTACTCATTAGAGCTATTATTTTATTTACTACCCTTAGTATTATTGCTATTATTTTATTATTAGTTGCATGGTTATTATTAATATTATTAATATTATTATTTTTGTTGTTATTATTATTATGATTTTAAATTTTTTAATATATTATTATTGGTGTTATCATGATTACTTGTTGTTATTATGATTATTTTATTTTTATCATAAGCTAGTGACAAACAATATAGTAGCTCAAGCCTGTCCTCCATAGGAAAAGGAGGAAAGTGGGGACCTAAAAGTTGTGTTTTGCATCTTAAACTATTGGATCACTCATGGGTAAGTCATTAAAATTAGTTAAAGCTTTGCATAGACGTAGGGTTAATATCACCTGTGTATAAGAGGTGAATGATGGAAGAAAAAGAGATGAATGAAGCTAGATATAAGTCTACAAAGAAAGTAGCTAAGAAAGCTATCATTGTTGCACAGAGCATTGCTTATGAGAGGTTATATCAGAAACTTGAGATTAATGAAGGCAAGAAAGAGGTCTTTAAGCTAGCAAGGACGACAGAAAGGAGAACAAAAGACTTGAGTCACATAAGCTGCATTAAGGATTAATAGGATAAAGTCTTACTAGAGAAAACACAAATAAAGAAAAGTTGAAAAACATACTTTTATAAACTCATTAATAGGGAAACAATCAAGTGCCCATGAAGGAGGGTGCAAAGGTGGGGTGAGAGGCAACAATACTATCGATGTTCTAGTCCTATTAGTGAAGATAAGATTAAAGAAGCCATGAGGAAGATGCCCAATGAAAGGTCGTGGGCCCATGCCAAATTCCTGTCCAAATGTGGAAGTGCTTAGGTGAAAAGAGACTAAAGTGGTTAACAGAATTTTTTAATGCCATTCTTAGGACTGCAAAGATGCCCAATGAATAGAGATTCAGTACTATTATCCCTCTATATAAGAATAAAGAAGATATTAAGGATTTCAACAATTATAGGGGTATAAATCTACTCAGCCACACTATAAAGTTATGGGAAATAGTTATCGAGAAAAGATTGAGGAATGGTATTTCAATCTTAGAGAGCTAGTTTGGTTTGATGGCAAGGCGATCAACAATGGAGGCTATCCACCACCTTGGAAAGCTCACGAAATTGTATAAGGATACGAAAAAGTATTTTCACATGGTGTTCATAGACCTAGAGAAAGCATATGATAGAATACCGTGTGAAACGCTATGGAGGTGCTTGGAGGAGAAATGAGTGACAGTTGCTTATATCTAAGTTATGAAGAATATATACATGGGAGTCAAGACGAGTGTTCGGACGCCAAGAGGTGACACTAACAACTTTCTAGTGGATATTAGACTGCATCAGGGTTCAGCCTTAAGTCTAATTTCTTGTCATTGTAGTTATGGATGAACTCACTAAGGAGATCCAAGATGAGATGCCATGATGTATGCTATTCGCAGATGATGTTGTCTTTATGGATGAGACTAGGGAGGGAATTAACAATAAGTTGGAGCAATGGAGGCATACCCTAGAGTTTAGAGGTTTTAAATTAAGCAAATTGAAAACTGAATATTTGAGGTGTGACTTCAGCGGAGGGGAAGAGGGCAGTGGATCAGTGACCTTTGATGGGATAAATATACCAAGGGTAGAAAAGTTTAAAAATTTGGGCTCGCTCCTCTGTTAGAAAGGGTATATTGACGAATATTTTAACCAGCGTATTAAAGTGAGAAGGAAAAAATGGAGGAATGGATCAGGGTTGTTATGTGATAAGAGGATTTTGGTGGGATTAAAAGGCAGAGTTTAACATATGGTAGCTAGACCGACTGTTATACAACTCTAAGTGTTGGCCAATAAAAATGACCCAAGTCCTGAGGTTGATGGTAGCAGAGATGAGGATGATTCAATAGATGTGTGGCCACATGAGATTGGACAAGATAAGAAATGAGGTGATTAGAAACAAAGTAAAAGTAACACTCATAGAAGATAGGATGAGAGAAATCAGACTTGGATGGTCTGGTCATGTGAAGAGGAGGAGTGTAGAAGCCCCTGTGAGAAAATGTGAGATGATTTAGCTTTCAAAATATAAAAGGGGCAGATGACGGGCTAAGAAAAGTTAGGTCGAGATGAATAGACATGATTTGAAATTTTGCAATTAACGAAGGGCATGGCACATGATAGGAATTTGTGGAGGTCTAGAATTAAGGTTTTGGGCCATTAAATAGTGACATTCTTAGCAGTCTTTTGATTTCTAAATGGTAGGAAATATGTGGTGTTATACTGACCTTTATGACATTTTCCTTTGGTTGTACTTTGTATGTTAGTAGTATCCTACCCACATCTGTGTTATTACTGCTCCAACTTTGTTTGTAAGTTGTAGTTTACTCTAGGCGAGATTAGTATTATGTCGCTGCATACCGCTTAAGTTACGTACAACTCTTACACCTCATTGGTTGTTCATCTTAATTGATGTTATTTAAATTATTTTATGGGTTTGTTACCTTTGTTTGCTCAAAAGCTTTTCAACTTCTAAAATATTTTTTGCAAGGCTTTTCGTGTGGGTTTACTGGAATCAGCCTCTCTACAAACAGTCATGTCTGTAGAGATAATGCTGCCTCTTTATGAATCTCCCCAGACCCCGCGAAAGTGGTACCCATACTAGGAGTTGTTTGTTTTTTTGTTTGTTTATTCCATGGCAAATTATCCACGAAAAGAGAAAACGATGCTCTTGGCTACTTTGAACTTGGCTTCATGTACCCTATTCACAACTGCAATCTAATTTTAGAAGTTATGTGGCTTCGAGAGGCTCATCTCCAGCACACCAGTAGGCAGAGACTGTGGTGGGGACCTAGTAGACTGGACTGGCTACATTCGGTCCAGTTTTTATTTCTGAATCTAGCCTTTGTCAACAACTTTTGATGAAGCAATAACTACGTTATTTTAAAATGAAAGGATTCTACCCTGAAGCCACACTAATTGATACCAAAGAGCGCGATCACTTTTCCTTCTAATCCATGAAAACATGGTGCCCCTTGCTTTCAAATACCTTTTGCCAACACCTGGTAGACTTAGCTGTACCTTGTAGTAGCAAAATCACTCACACTTCAAGAAGTAATGATGTACCCACCTTATCCACAATCAGGAGTTTGTAATCCCAAAATATTTTTTGGTTCAATTATTTAGTAACCACTTTTACAGTAGGAGATCCAGAAAACAAATATAGAAATAAATTTTAAAATGTATATTTTTTTCATTTTTTAGAGAAATGCATAAAATTTTGATGTTACTCAACTAGTAATTAACTAAGATTTCGGAATCGAACACATCAAAATCCAAATAAAAAACCGAACTTTTACCTGATTAATTGACGGTTTTTTATTCTTGTTTTTTAGTTCTTTCTTTTTACTTGTGGCACATTCCTACTGAAAAATGGAGCATTTAGAGTGGCTAGATTGGGACTTTTCATTCATAATTTAACATATTTGTTAATTTGAATAATAATATGAAAACATATATTAGAAATATTTATTTACTTTCCAGCTGGATTTTTTTTGGTCTTTATAATTTGTTAAATTTTAATTTGTTACTTTTAGTATTTCATGTTCCTATTTTTCAAAGAAGTCATATTGATTTGTTTTTATTGATAATGTATTTTTTTTTCAATTTCATAATGTTTTGCTCAAAGAAACTATCAATTTTTTAAAAACTTTTCTTACTTATTCTTATTCAGCACTTGTTGTGATAAGATTTTTAGTTTTATCCCTTCACTATCTATAATTTTAAAGTTTTAATGGCAAAAGAAATTTTCAAAATTTTCATTTAAATATTATTTTGTGATAGGTTGAAGGGATAAAAAAATTAATGTAAAATAGTCAGATCTAAAAATATTAATGTATGATAATTCAATGATAGATGGAGATTTCAAAAACCGGCATAGTTCTTGATCAGAACTATCAAGGGTTTGAGTCCCTCTCTCTCCTCGTACTCATTCAATAGAATTATTTCCGTATTTTATTTGTTTTGTTTGTCTCAGTAAAATAAAAGGAATGGCACGGCTATCTCACCTAGCCGAGCCCCAAAAAAGAAATTAGATGGAAAATGTATAATTGAGTTGAAAAAATGAAACGAAAAAAGAATACTTTTTATTTTAATTATGACCTGATCTTCAATAATATGTATGATGGAACCAAATTCATTCTTACTTTAAAACATTGAATTTCTTATCTCAATTATCAAATAAGAGGGGTTATCTCTCGTACGGCTGAGCAAAAAAATTGGGTACCCGATTCCGGACCCAAACCCGGACCAGGTTTGGATCTGTCGGGTCCATACCAGGGCCCAGTTGAATTGGGTTCGGAATTGGTTCCGAAATCTTGGAACCGCTTACAACCGAGTTTGGAGCCGGGTCCTGAAAACTTGGAATTGAAACAGGACCCATTACCCAGTTACTCAGTCCAATTATTTTTTTCTTTAAAAAAAAATGTCTGAGTTACCCGATTACCCATTGACATAAGGTGTTGTTCTTTTGATGTCGCCATGATTTGCAGCTATATGTTGATATTACTAAATCTTTTTGTAATACATAATACTATGAGAAAAGATGATAGGAATCAAGCAAACTTCAACAAGGAGAAGCCTGAATGGCAAGCAGCAGCAAGAAGGGTAAAAGAACAACCAAGGTAAAGAGTTCTTTTTTTTGGCTCATAGAAATCATAGGCTACAAAAGTATATTGACATTGTTCTACAGTGATGGCTATTGAGTGCAAATATCTCCTAGTTTGTACAGTTTACATAGGAAGTAATTGAAAGCACTTACCCTTTTCCATATATATATATATATATATATATATATATATATATATATATATATATATATATATATATATATATATATATATATATATATATATATATGTATATAGATATATATATATATATTTTTATATGTATGTATATATATATATATATATATATATGTATATGTATATATACATATGTATATACATATATATATATATATATATATATTATATATAATATGTATGTTTGTATGTAAGTATGCATATATACACACACATACACAAATACATACATACATATAGATATATATATACATGTGTGTGTTAAAACAAAACAAAAATATCTTAGCTTTTTAAACATGTCATCATCACAAATTCTTAAAAACAATTAGCAATAAAACCCAAAATTCCTCTAATCTTTTGACACATGTCATCCTCATTATTTTTTAAAAGTAGTTAATCAATGTTTTGCTTCTTTTTTAAAAAATTATTTAGTCCATCAAATTAAGCCATAATTAATATCATTTCAAAAATAAACAATAAAAATAATATCATGTGTCATAAATTAGAGCACATTGAAAAATATGAAAACTTTTCTTTCCGAAAAGGAGACAATACTCCATTAAGACTCGTGATAGCTTTTTTTTGATAGAAGAAAATCCTGATAATTACTGTAATTAAAAATTTGTGAGATTTTTCATGTGTTTTGCGCATTTGAAAATATTAGTTATAATATTAAAGGTCACCCCTGCCTTAAATTCTAAAGGAATAACACTCGTATGAAACTTTGCTTAACATGCATATACATTAATTTTACAAATGGGTATTATGATTTGTTGCAAATTAAGAAGTTATATAGGTGACATAAAGGGTCCATAGTACACTGATTTTTGTATTTTAATAATATAAATTTTGGGGGTTCGTTGCTAGTGACTAGACTTAAAAAAAAAACAAAAACTCTGCATGTTCTGGCATCTCGGCCTATTGTTTCTTAATAATTTTTACTAAGAAAAATTAGTGTTTTCTCCATTGGTTCATACCCAACATTTTTGTAGTATTTCTAATTATTTTCTTATAATAATCTGTATTAAAAGGAAATCAGCGCAAAGTTGATGCAGTGAAGCATTTTTTAAAAATTGAATTATTAGCAACTAAGTATCCACAGTTCAGAATAATAAATTCCAAAAATCCTAATGTAATCTCCACAATTTCTTTTCACGCGCTAACCTTCCATGGAATCATTCAGTTATTTATAATTAAAGGACCCACATAATGTGAGAGATTAAACGACTGGCTATGACTATAAATATGAAACATTCATGAATGAGTTTAGCCATCAACAACGAACAATGCCACTCAACTTTCCTTCAAAGAGTGTCAATATATCTCCATGGCTGGGATTTCTTCAACTTCGTTCGTGCTTATCTTGTTTGGAGTTCTACTGCTTAGCGGCTCAGGTTTGACTCCACTCCAAACCCCTTCAATTTGCTTTTCCCTTGGTTTTATTTTAGGCGGACAGAACAATTGTAATAATAATTAGAAGAACATGAAACCCAAGATATAGTATAAGGTTTGTACAATCCTACCAGTGACATCCAACGATCAAAAAAAAAATCCAACTAAATTAACACTTCATGGCTTTTCCTAGATTGAGATCACTTATACGCATACATAACTATTCCAACAAAGTCATCCTCACCATTATTGTTATTGTCGTTATTCTTGGCAAAGTGGTAGACCCATGTCCTTCCCGAATTTTGTGCAATATCCTTTTTCATCTTTAAATGGGTAAATGGATTGGTAGACCCACTCCTGTCATTACGGTGGAAATACTGGTCGATGAGTAAGGGTTGTTCTCTTTGATCTTAATTTGGCATATATAATATGTTTCTTTTTTTTGTATTATTTTGATGACAATTTATATTTAATCTTTTATGCATATGTCTGACGAGTGTGATATTTATAACAGTTGAAACACTCTCAAGGACTTCAACCGAGAACAATATCATCAGGGAAGTGGTTGCAGAGCAAGAAGCAATAAATATTTTACCATTAGGAAATGTAGAGATCATTATGAGACCAAAGAGGAACACACAAATTCTACGTTGTGTAGGTTACATGGAACAGTGTGGCTCACTTTACCCATGTTGTGGAGATTATACATGCACTTTCATTTTGTTTAAATTTGGATTCTATTGTTATGCTTGATGTTCAATCAAGCTGCAGCCACGCACAAGTTTAGCAAACTTGCTGTACCGAAAGCGCACACTATGTTCACGGGCCATCCATGTTGAATAAAATAAGTGCTTGTATTGCATCTTTTTATACTATTTTTATAACATACATATATGTGCGTGTGTATGCATATATATATATATATATATATATATATATATATATATATATATATATATATATATATATATATATATATATATATATATATATATATATGCATGTAGTAATCTGTAAAACTAAAATAATGTAATAATTCAGTATTACTTAAATTCACATATTCAATCTAAAATAATATAATATTTCCATATTTTTAAAATTTATATGTTTAACTTAGAATAATGTAATAATTCAATAAGATAAAAGACCTAACGCATGTTTGGCAGCAGAGTTTTGGGTGACGTTTGGCTTTTTGACTAAGTCAATACATCCCTCAGGTAATTTTTAGTGTTCGGTAACATAGTGTTTGGACTAACGTTTCAAGTAGTGTTTAGCATTTTAAACACCTTTTTTATTTGGAAATTATCTATATCCTTTTATGTCAATTTATATTGATCAGCTAACCCAACAGCTAAATTTACCGAACACATTTTCAATTGCTCATCTAAACAGCTATCCACTAACAGTTAAAAAAACGCTATCTGCTGCCTAAAAAGCTATCCACTACCTGAACCGCTATCCGTTACTTGAACCCGCTAATTTTACCGAATAGGGCCCTAGACTAGTACCCTTTCGAAATTGTAAAAACGTCAACCTTCACTTATTCATCGGCAAGGGGCCATCATTGGCCCTTCTCACTAGCAGAAAAATTTCTTTTTGTAAATTAGAAAAATAACTACTTTATCAGTAATTTTCTATTGTGTATATACTTAATCTCTTTAATTATGAGTCATTCAATTGTCATTAATTAGGACAATTATGGTTATAATTATAAACGAATGAATGCATGCAATTAAGCCGACTGGTTGCTCTTGATCCTAAGCTACAAGCAAGGATAGCGTTCTAAATTTTTTTTTGTAAATTTTATATTTTTGCAAATAATTTGAGCAATTTTTACAATTTGTTTCATTGTACTTCCTCATTCATATTTCAAGCTTTGTCCAAACAAAGATTGAAAAAAAATAAATATATACCAATGGTTAGAATTTCTAATTGAATAAAGAAGAAATACTCCATTTGTATTCAGTCTAGGATACATAAAATTTTGTATCTTGGGTTCCTATCTGAATGGTTCTTGGTGTGTGTAACAATATCATCATTAACATATTTTGGCTCAAACATTATCCAATTACTCTATCATGCACCAAACAGTTGTCTTCATTATGATGTCGGGAAAAACCACTTCATTAACATATTTTGGCTCAAAAAAGCACTATGTATAGCAATAGGTGAGGCCATATGTGAGAGTTTGAAGCAATAAAATCTTAGCTTCTCTCACAAATTAGTCTGATGTGTTAAATATTTTTTTTTTTAATGATTGAGAAGACAATGTGTTGGACCATTGAAGTTGTTAGTAAGGAAGATATTGGGATAAGCTTATAATCAAATAGATAGTGACAAATGCAGTAGAGATATTAGAATGATCTTATCCACATAGACAGAATGTGAACAATTTTCGTAGCATGGTATGAACCATTGGGTCAATGATCACTAATGTTCAACCGCCGTCGCAGAAGCTAATTGTCGGTGGTTGACCTCCAGACTATGCAACATCAATCGTCCCTATGCGCTTAGGGAAGATCGAGTAGAAATTAAGAAGCAACTTGATGCACAAGGTTTAGAACAATGACTTTAAGAAGAAAATTTTTGTTTGATATAAAACTGAATCAAAAGCTTCACATTTATAGAGGGAAACATTGAGCTGAGAAGAAAGTAAAACATGGTGACTGAAATCTCACAGTAAAGATGAAGGCAAGAATCAAGTTTAACAGCTAAAAATATTATCAACCAAGGAAAGAATAAATTTGGCTATTCAATGTCAATCCTTTAAAAAAATTTGATTTTTAATAAAAATATAATATAAGACACCATATCACGCTGCACCCTCTCTCGAGCCTAGACCGACTAGCAAATGCATGTGTGCTTTTTATGCTAATCAAAGTACGTATGTTATATATATTTAGAAGCTATCTTTGACATATCTTTGAAATATGGTATGGGATTATTTTGATGAGATTCATGTCATCCAAAGAAAGATTTCTCAGCTCAAATCAAATCCTATAGTGGTCACATCATTACCACATCCAAAAGCTAAGTGCGGAAAGTTCAGAGTCGAAACCAGTGACATTGGAAACATGACACCACCAAATCCGGTTGTTTGGAGACTAGCCAAGATTAGACGAAGATCTTATCTAATAGCCATATGATGATCACAAGCCTATATAAAAGGAAGAAGACTAAGAAGTAAGATAGAATAGTCGAGCAAATTCAGATAATCATATTGAGGTCGTAATCATGCAATGCTCTTAATTGTACTCTATTGTGAGGATTGAATCTTTACAAGGGGACCATCTAACAAGTAAGTTAGGAAACTTATTTTGATAGCTAAGTGTTGACTAGAACGATACATATTGAGTAACTCAACTTAAGGTACCTAGTTGAGTAGTAAATCTAGGAAAGGGTCATTAGATCGAGTGGCTAGCCTTAGAGGTATTCAAGGAAGTTACAGTGAAGTCAAGCACTCAATATTGTAACTTCTTAAGTGAATAGGAGGTGGAGCAGTTTAAATCTTAAGGAAAAAAGAGCCTTAGACGGTGACTATTCCTATTTGTAGGGCCACCATCGTAAAAACATCACGTGTTTTTTCCCACTTTAATTTTTATATTTATATTTCTGCTCCAAGTGTTTTTGCTTGACATTGGTGACTAATTGTCAAAGTTGTCTGTTGTGACTTTGGTAGATCAGTTTCAAAGTGCTGAAAAGTTTGCTTAAGTTTTAATTGTCATTTATTAGTGTCAGGATTTAGGTTAGTTGGCTCACCCAATCTGGGAGCCCGGTGCTCATATTTATAAACAAACGATACATGTTTAATTGTATTAACGTCTTTCGTCCTATATTACACCACCTCAATCGGTTCAGGAGAGGAATGAATGAACAGATTGGCTTCCAAAACTGAAAACTGACTAAAAGGCAACCTTTAGTGAAAATATCAGCTAACTAAAATTGCGTAGGTACATAACGAACGACAAGGTTGCCATGCGCCATGCGCTCCTGAACAAAATGGTAATCAATAATAATATGCTTGCTTCACTTATGATGGATAGGATTGGCAGTCCGGTAAGTGAAGCTAATATTATCACACAACACCTTAGTGGGAGCCGACAGAACAATCATTAGATCAAGGAGTAATTTGTGAATCCAAATGGTCTCCGCTACAAGATAAGCAACTGCACCATATTCAGCTTCAGTAGACGCTTTAGATACCGTGGGTTGTTTCTTCGAGCACCAAGCAATAAGATTAGGTCCAGAGAAAATAGTATAGCTAGTAGTAGAATAAAAAGTATTTTGCACCCAGCCCAATAAGCATCAGAATAACCACAAGAACAGAAGAAGTAATGGAAGGACGAAGCAAAAGACCATCACACAATGTGCCTTGCAAATACCTAAAAATGCGTTTGATAGCAGAAAGATAAGTAGTACGGGGAGCATGCAAGAATTGGGAAACTACAGAAACTGCATATGCAATATCAGGTCGAGTCATAGTCAAATATTAAAGAGCATCTACCATGCTTCTGTACTTAGTTGGGTCTGCAAGTAAATCACTGCCTGTGAGTGAAATTTGAGTAGGAGGTCTGTTGCATATTTATGTTGAGAGAGAAATAAACCTATAGGTGAAAGAGAAACCTGTACACCCAAAAAGTAATGGAGATCGCCTAGATACTTCATGACAAACTAACGGGACAGACCAACAATAAAAGAGTAAAGAAGACTAGAAGAACTACACGTCAAGATAATATCATCAACATATAAGCGAATAATTAGGATCTAGTGAGAGGAGTGGAAAACAAATATGGAGAGATCAGATTGATTGCAGATATAACCATGTGTGGAAGAAAGCTACTAAAATGATGAAACCATGCTCGAGGAGCCTGTTTCAGCCCATAAATAGCCTTTTTGAAGCAAAACACATGATGAAGATAATGAGGATCAACAAACCCAGGAGGCTGATGCATATAGACTCGCTCGGTAAGAAAGCCATGAAGAAAGGCATTCTTAACATCAAATTGACGAATAGGCTAGTTGTATGTGGCCGCAATGGAAAGGATAAGACGAATAATAGTAGGGTGAACAATATGTGAAAAAGTTTTATGAAAATCAATACCTATTTATTGGTGATTACTGGTAGTAACCAACTATGCTCTATAGCACTCAACTGCACCATCCAAAAGGTATTAATCTTATAAAACCACTTGCTGGCAACAAGGTTCTGAGAAGGTGTACGAGGTGCAAGATCCTAAGTATCATTGGAAATAAGAGCATTATACTCATCATTCATGGCCTCTTTCCACTTGGGATATGAAAAAGCCTGCCGAAAAGAAGTAGGTTCCGACTCCAGACAGTCAACTGCGTAGTCAAAGATAGAATCTGCTTAGGTTTGTACACACCAGTCTTAGACCTAGTCGACATGGGATGAACACTGCTAATTGGAGGAGTTAGAGAACTCATATTAGACACGGACACAGCAGGGACCATACTAGAGGGCGACGCCAACGGGTTAGACATGACGAAGGATGAAATAGGTCCGAACTGGGGTTGACTAACATGAGAATAGTCAGGAGATATAGGAAATGACACTACTGATAAAGAAACACACGGGGAAGGACTAGATCCAACCAATGGGGGCACAAGAGAGGTAGGTAGCGGCGAGGAAGGCTCGCAGAAGTTGGGGAGAGCTTCGGGAATAGGAACAAGCGTAGGTGTAGGTAGCAAAACAGGAGGAAGAAGGGCATCCATAGAGATGAGAGAGAGAATATCCTCCATGAGATGACAATGGTCCTATGGCAATGACATAGTAGATGCAACCAAAAGGGGATAGGGAAAAACAATTTCATGAAAATGTACATGACGGCTAGTGCAAACCTTTCCCGTCGTGGGATCAAAATAATTGTATCCATTAAATTGGTGGGCACACCCAAGAAAAACACACCTAATAGATCGTGGTTGGAGTTTATTTGAAGAAGATGCAGTAAAATTAGGAAAAAACTTACAACCAAAAGTCTGTAAGAAGGAGTAATCAGGTGGTCGCCCAAATAACTCTCTAAAGGACTTTGATGAGCAAGTGTAGGTGTTGATAAGCGATTAATGGTGAAAATTGCAATAAAAGCAGCTTCAACCCAAAACATAGACAGTAAATGAGCTTGAATAAGAAAGGAACGAACCATCTCAAGAATGTGTCTATGCTTTCGCTCTATAACACCAGTCTATGCCTGAGTATCAGGACAGGACTTGTGAAAGAAAATACCTGATTGGATGCAGTGTTCCTGAAGAGATCCATTATCAAATTCATGACCTCAATCACATTGAAAAATCTTAATAGTGGTGTTAAACTGATTTTCAACTAGCTGCTGAAATTTCTTGAAGATGACAGAAACCTCAGATTTTCGTTTCATGGGGTAGAGCCATGTGAAACAAGAAAAAGCATCTACAAAAATAACATAATAATGAAAATGTTTAACAGAATCACGAGGAGCTTCCCATACATCACAATGTACAATATGCAATGGAGCTCGAGAACAATGATCTGTTTTATTAAAAGGCAGTTTATAAGACTTAGCTAATCGACACATAACACGGTAATCATGAAAAACAAAAATATGAATAACACGAGCCTTCCTAAAGAATCTAAGACATTATTGCCACAGTGACCCAGCCGTTGATGCCACACCTCTCCTGAATCATGGATAGCTGAAAAAGGAGGAATCTGTTAAATGGTAATGACATGAACTGGGTAAAGGTTACCATGACTAGAACCCCAAAGAAAGACTTTATCAAAAAAAGAAGAGTTAGTAAACTGAACATGACAATTATTATCCTAACAAAGACAATGCCCAGATAAAAGATTATGCTTAAGATTAGGAACATGTAAGACAGAATCAAGCAACAGAGGCCAACTTGAAGTTTAAAGACACACATTTCCAATGGACTTGATGGGAAGTAATACACCATTACCAAGTTGAACCTTATCAGAACCAGAATAAGTTGATTTGGCAGATAAAATACCTTCATTAGGAGTTATGTGAGATGCCGCAGTAGAGTCAGGATACTATAGGCTTTCACTGGGGTCAATAGGAGTAAAAGTAGCCATAGCAGGAACTGGAGTGGGGTTACGGGGTTGATAACGAGCAGAACAACCAATGGCAGAATGACCTGGAAAGTGACAAATCTTGCACATGATAGTAGGACTAGCACCTAACACCCCCTCAAATATGTCAGTACCTACAGAAAAAGAGTTAATAGCGGAAGTAGAAGTACTCAAAATATGAGATGATGAGTCAATTGTACTACAAAATGCAAATCCTGTAGGCATGCCCTTAGAATTGGAGGCTGCATGAGAGGTGTTAGCATTGGAATTCTTGCCCTTGGAATTACGATTGTTGTTTCTGCGAGAGTTACGATTCTGTCAACCATGATTGTTGCCCTTGGAAGAGTTGACATTAGAATCGGCCTGCGAGGAATCCGACGCAGGACTAGACGATGCCACAAAGGCTGTATGGGTCAGACTGCCAGAATTTACAGCGCTTAAAAAACTGAGTGCACTGCTCATAAAGTAACAACTTAATATGAACATTTTCAAAAGTAAGGGTATCAGGCATATAGGTTAAGGTGTCAACAATGCAATCATGGTCGGGATCAAGCGCATTAAGAGTATACTGGACCAAATCCAGATCCGAAACAAGAGATTGGATTGTGGCAAGAGAATTGGCAATGGACTTCATGCCATGCGAGAAATCTTCCATCGATTGGAAGTAGGGTTTGTCCAGGTTCATGAGCATCCGTTTTAAGTCCATGGCATAGGCGAGACTAGCTGTGTCAAATCATGCCTCTAAACCGTGCCAAATCGAAAAACAGTGAGGAGGTCTTTGGAGATTGTGGTGAAAAGTCAGGCCCGAATCAATTGGTCAAGACGAAGCGATGAAGCATAGTTTGGGTTCGGTTGTTGCAAGCCAGATGAAAGCACAACAAAAATAGGAGGTTGAGAAACAGAACCATCCATAAATCCATGAAGTTGGTGCATGACTAAGAAATACACAAACTGCATCTTCCATGATAAATAATCATCAACTTTATAAAGCACTGTTGTCACAAAAGTCTTAATATTGATAGTCCATAAGTTAGGATTAATGGAAGACAAACATGGGAAAAGGGAGGAGCCTAACACCCATGAGGAGGCATACACATCACTCGAGACAGTAGTGTGTGGTGAGGAGAAGAGGGTCAAGTGCAGACCTAGCGAACCGACTGGCAGAGAGTGAGAGAGAGGTATCGAGGGTTGAGGCATAGGGGAGGAGAAAAACACCGACTATGGCAGTGCAGAGAAGGCAGCACAAGAGAGAGGCAAAGGTGGCAGTGGCAGTAGGGGAAAGGTGAAACCGGGAGGGAGGGAGGAGGACTCAACCATAGGGCTGACTGGTCGTCACTAGTCAACTGACACCGACCGTGCGTCTGTGGTGGTGGCGACCATGGCGATAATGGTGTGTCTGCGATGGAACCCTAGACTATCGTGGATAGGATGAAAGAAAACTATGGTTTTGGGAGAAGAAAGAGAATTAGGGTTTTGGGATGACCCGTTCTAATACCACGTGAGGATTTAGGTTAATTGGCTCACCTAATATGGGAGCCCAATGCTCATATTTATAAATGGATGATACATGTTTAATTACATAAATGTCCTTTATCTTCTATTAATTACCCTATTCACCCCCTCTACGGTAATATAATGTTACCTTTGGGGCCTACAATTGGTATCAGAGCAGGTCTACTTACTTTTACTTAGTCGTTTTGTTAAGGATCATGCGTTCCTTTGGAATTGCTGATATTGATCAAGGATGTTCTTTTGCTAGAACTATTTTATTTCATGGATCTAGCTTTGCTCATTGGAAAAAAACTTATGCAGATCTTCATCAAAGATCACAACTATAATTGTTGGGAAATCATCTCTAACTGAGACTTTATTCTACTCTGATGAAGGGAGATAAAGTTGAATTAAAGTCAAGATCAGAATACACCAAAGCGAAGGCCTAAAGAGTTGTAAAAGATTATAGAGCTTTGAACATTTATTTTGTGGTTTGCATGTAAATGAGTTTAACCATGTGTCTGCATGTGATATAGTTAAAGAAGTTTTGGACACTTTGGGAATAACTTAAAGGGATAAGTTAAGTCCATCAATCAAAGATTAGTCTTCATGTTCACTAGTATAAACTCTTCAAGATGCCTCATCGAGAATACATTGAAGACATTTACAAATGATTCATAAAAATCATCAACAATCTAAAGTCATTAGGAAAAACATACACCATTGAGGAGATGGTGAGAAAGGCACTATGATGCCTTCCAAGAAGCAAGTGGGGATCCAAAGTAATAGCAATTGAAGAAGCTTAAGATCTAGAGACCCTCAAGTTAGATGATCTTATTGGACAACTTCTAACCCATGAAAATTCACTTGCAGGAAGAAAGTGACGAGCAAGTATCAAAGCAAGGGATTGTTCTAAAGTCCATAGATGACGACTTAGAAACACAAAGTGAAGAATCTAATGATGAGGAGGATGAACCATAACTATGTCAACTTGAGGATTTAAGATGTTTCAAAAGCATCCAGAATTCCAAGGTCTTTGTAAAAGATTAATTTCAAAAACCAATGACAAAACTTCCAAAGGTAAAAACTCTTCCAAAATTGATAATAACTTGGGCATTGGTTATGGTTGTAGACTTCTAGGACATATGATCAAAGATTGTCCAAATACGAAGAAGAGAAATGAAAAGAAGAAGTTCAAAGCCAAGAAGGGGGAAAAAAAAGGCAATGATTCCCGCATAGAGAGACAGCAAAAGTAGTGAAAGCGAAAGCAAGGAAGAAGAAAGGGAAAACCTTTGTCTTGTAGTAAAGGAAGCCTTGGGGAAGAAGAAGATGAAAATTTCGAAGAGGTAACAATTGAACATATTCTTGCCTTCACAAAAGAAAATCTAGCACAAGGTTTATTAAATTGTCCTAGATATGAACAAGAACATTTATCTAAGATTAAATCCCTTAGAATGACAACCGAAGTCTTAAAAGAAGAAAATAAGAATTTCTAGAACACTTATGAAAGTCCACACGCAAAGGTTAAAGACCTTCAACTTCAAAAATCTAATTTTCAAAACAATTGCAATGATTCTCACAAGTCTCTTTTAAAACCTACTAAGGGATAAGAAAATTTAGATAAATTACTTGATTCTCAAAGTATGTATTTTAATAAAGAAGGTCTTGATTTCAACCTAAACAACAAAAAGAACACTTATAAAAAATTCTTTGACAAAGAGACAACACCTAAGAAACCAAAAAGTCACTCTGTCCCTCAAAAGAAGCACAGTAACTTTATAATTATCAAAATCAATTTGTTCCTCAAATGAGACAAAGCGTCCTTGGTCATGGATATCAAGTCACTTTGTGTATTAAAGAAGACAGAACAACTTTAGCCTTCCTTAATACAAGGTTATTCCTAACCTAGAATTATTCAAGTTTAGGTACCTAAAGGAACAAGACCAACCAACATGGTGGTTATAAACAATCTAAGACTCAAATTTTATGCCCAACATTCTTTGAGAAAGGTTGTTTGATTTTGATTTTGCCGGTACACTTGATATTCAACTAAAATGATGCAAGGTGTCAAAAAATTGGATGATTAAGAAAATTTGCAGCACTAGCATTGATTAAGGCACGAACAAGAGCATTGACTATATTTCAAATTCAAACTCCAAAGTTAGATGTGCATCTAGTTCAAAGTTTTATACCTTCACCATGAACACAAAATGCCAATTGAGATTATTATTACATTATTGACTTTTTACATGGTCATGAGATATTCATTATGTGTCCTTACTTAACGTTTTATCTTACTTGAATTACCTTCTTTAGGGGGAGATATTATAGTGCATGTGATGAGATCTTTTATATATATTATTACGCAATTCATCCTTCACATTTATATGGATGAACATATGTGATTCACTATTTCTTATATGTCATGAGATTCTCAATGTTCTATCTATCGATGACATTGAAATAAATTATTGTTGGCATGAATTCATGGGGAGACCTTCTCTTAGTACTGACAAGTGTAGTAAGTAAATATAGAAGTTCAAAGCTTGATGCTAGTGGCTTTGAAAAGCTTGAGTGGATGGTTTCAAAGACTTTGAAATTTGGGTCAGAAAGAAGTATTGCTGATCTGACCCGAAAAGTGGTAGCTATTGGCTAATCTTCGTATGCTTGCTTGAATCTATCTATATTTCTATTCACTATGATAATATGGCTGATCTTTTGCTCTTAAATAGTCATATTTGATTATATATATTTACACACACACACACACACACACACACACACACACATATATATATATGTATATGTATATATATGTATGTATGTATGTATGTATGTATGTTTGTGTGTGAGTGTGTGTGTGTGTGTGTGTGTGTGTATTCAATTGAATCTCACTCATATGCTGAAATGGGCATTAGTAGCTAACATATCAAGTTCCCACCTCAGTTCATTGTTGGAGTTTCAAACCTACAGTTCAATATCCTAAAACTAATTATATCAATGACCTTGACAAGCATGTTAGTAGATTACCTAGTCATATAAAGTCGACAAGATGAAAATGCTTTAAATGTATTTCACAGGACTAAGGCCAGTTTTTCTTGAATCTGGAATGTCCATAATGTTGTATAATTATTAATTATATGAAAAATATGCATTTCTATGATGGACAACATAGCGTAACTTCTTGGTTAAATTTGCTCGTACTTAATATATAATCTGGCTATGATATTTCATTTGAATGCCTAGTATGCTTAATTGATTAACTAAATTAATCCTAATTTAATTAACTATTTACCTTTCTAACAATTGTGTTCTTAATGTTTGAAAGCAGGATTGATTTTTGACAATCACTAGTTTGATAGCTGATGTTTCACGGAAGGAAAGAAAGCAAATTCAAATACATTTTAGGAAAGGGCTAAAAATAGTTTAAGGGAAAAACAACTTGCAGTCATCTTATCCTAAATGGAAGTTGTCAACATTAATGGTTGAATTGAGCTTGCTTGCCTTATCAAATGAAGTAAACAATAGGTAGCACTTAAGAAAAGCTAAAAGCTATCTCTCATAGCCAAAAAAAAGTCAGGAGTTGATGGTACAAATCTTGGGACAAAAAATAATAAAAGACAATGGTCAAGGCCCTTGAACCACCAAATAACCATTTAAGAGATGCTTCAATACAATAATCTATCGTATCCAATGGTTACATTCTTGAGATCCTCTAAGAGTCTCATGAAAAAATCCTATAAATAGAAGACCTTGCTAAAGAAGAAGTGTGGACCACTTAAGCACATTCAAGAATTATTCTAAATGTTCTCACCTGTTTTGTATTGAACTTAGCGAAAATTATTGTAATCTTTGTGCACACATTGAGAATTCCTTATGAGGCAAGAGTGTTAGGAGAACTATGCTCGTAAGTAAGAGGGGAGGGTTGGCTTGGAGATCTATTGTACCAAAGAGGGGTTTGGGGTGAAATCACTTTAAATGAGACATAGAGGGTGTTACTTTTGAGCCAAGGGAGTTGGGAGAACTCATCTTGCAAGCAAGGTAGCTAGGGTGGTATCCTATCTAAAAGAGGTCTTATGTGAACACACCTCAACTAGGACTTGAAGGGGATGTTATCAAGGTCCTTGGGTGGACACTTGGTTGGGTAATCTCACTTAAAATTAATATAAGTTAGTTAAATCCCATGAAGGATCCTTAGGTGGAGATGTAGCCCAGTTGGTGGGGTGTACCTTGTTCAAAAAACATAGTGTTCATTTATTTCTTGAAGTTTACAAATTATTCAGTATCCTTGACTTGTTCTTTTAGTGTTCTTGGACTGCATTGTTAGATTCTGATTAGGGCTTAATTTTTCATTTACTATCACCCTATTTAGTGCTCTCTAGGATGATCTATCTAGCTTAGGATCTATAAAAGCGTAGATTAAAGCCCAACTGAAAACTAAAGCCTTCAATTAACCGTTTTCTTTAACATAATATATTACTTGAGCTCAAATTTGAGCTATGGCTAATTTCCCAAATCATTTAGCTGGTTTTTAATTTATTTATAGGCTCACCATTAGCAAATTTTAAAAAATAGTTTAAAATTTCATTAGAAATGAATAGATTTTTGTTCAATTGAATGGATGATTAACTAGGTTTTCTGAACCACCGAAATTGATACTTAGGGCTATGAGCATGTTCGAGCCGCATTTAGCAGTTAGGATCATTTTGAATCATTTCTTGAGTAGTTAAAAGTGTTTAGTGGGTCAGAGCATGTAGGACTAGGTGGGAGCCATTTGGAGTGGACAAGAGCACGCTAGAGCCATTTGGAGTGGACATGATTATCAATGACTATTTTTTGTGCAATGGTTTTGATTTTTGTAATATTAGTGATATTACATCTATAAAGATAATGCAACAGAAGAATTAAACATCAGCATACTACAATATTGAGTGTTGACTTAGTGTTTGAGATTGTTAGGAAGTAATTTACAACGTTAGATGTCATGAGCGATGTCTTTTGTGCTAAGCAATAATACACTTCAACAACAAACAACACCTCCTAGTGTGAGTCCCGCTTTTAGAGGATCTAGGGAGATTCATATGTAGGCAACCTTACCTCCACCGGCATCCCTGCCCTTGGAGTGGCTGATTCCAAAAGACCCACAAAAGAAGATTTTATGAAAATATTTTCTAGAAGAAGGATTTTGTGAAAATATTTTCTGGAGACAAACTAAGGATAAGCAGAAGGGAATGGACTAAGAAGTACTAATAAATCAGGTAGCAGTAACTATGTAAACATAAGTACAACATAGCAAAAGAAGGTACTATACCTTAACAAACAGAGGTAGGCAAACAATGTTTCTTCCCAGATGCATGTACTACCTATATACAAACATGGCATATGTAAAAACCACAACAAATCCTACCCGATAGCAACCGAGAGATAGCTACGACGCTAAGTCTCTGTGATCTACAATTTTAATCCTATCCCGTCATAATTTCCTATCGTGAGCCATGTCTTCCGTCAACCATACAACTTTCAAGCCCCTCTCTAATCATCTCGTCTAAACTCCTCTTTGGTCTTGCACTCCCTCTTTTACCTTCGGAGATGTTAATCCTCTAACATTTCTCACTGGAGCGTCCACACTTTTTTTCACATGGCCAAACCATCTAAGCCTTGTTTCTCTCATATTATCTTTGATAGGTGCCACTTTAACCAAGTCTCCAATAACTCCCTTACTAATTCTATCCATTCTCGTATAACCACACATCCATCTAATCATCCTCATCTTTGCTACCATGAACCTTTGAACCTATTTTTCTTATAGGACAACACTTTGATCCATACAACACGGCAAGTCTAAGTACCATACGATAAACTTTGCCTTTTAATCCTATAGGCATCCTCGTATCATACAGCACATGGCTTATACATACCTTCGAACCAGACGGAACTGGTTCTATTAATCGTGGGTCCAATTCCTAACATTAAGGATCCAGTTCCCATTGCTAAAATGAAACTTGACATAGGAATGGGGAATCAATTGTGACAAAAACCAAAAGCCCTAACCGAAGGTATAGGCTCAATCTTCCTTTAATTTTGTATATAATAAAATATCCCAACCTAGTCTTAATTAAGGTTTAACAAACAAAGCTAAAAAGTATTTTTCCTCCCACAAAAATTTATTTTTAGTATGCTTGTTTTCAAGTCAAGTTTATAATTTGCTACCTTAATTTATTGATTTTACTTTTGCCCATCAACGTTGCTCGTATCTTGTTACTTTAGTGAACATAATTTACTATGTTAATTAGTAGATTTCAGTTGTAAAGTGAGGTTTTATGGTTTGCAGGCCTTTTAAACGAGTTCTATTGTCCTATTGTCATGTAATTATTTTTTTAAACAATAAGTAAACCCCTACTTGTGGAAAATTAAAAAAACATATAGTTAGGTGGTACCATGAGTCGGAACTGGAATTGTGGTTATGGTTTTGGTTCCCAAAATTTTGGAGTTGCAGCCGCTGAATCCTATTCCCATTCTCAAAAATGAGGAACCGGTTCTTGTACTTGGCTTTGGGGTGCAGTGTCTGCTTAACTCTAACATCCATTTGCAACCAATTAAACATAGTTCTTTGCAACAAAAAAGTTACGAAGAAGTTTAATGGTGTTAAAGAATGTCACTCTGGCCTTCTAGAAAACATATTTGACCTAATACACATTTGTGGTCAAGGTTTGTGCCAATAATTAAATAACGATACTTCCAATATTGCACAAGAGATATCTTTATCCTTTTATTAATTTATGCCAATTTGTTTTTATTTTTTTACTAAAATTACCCAACATATTTCAGACATGATTGCTAGCGATACACTATTGGTTAGTATTTGGGCCATTTTAGAGCGCGTTTAGCAAGAATAACAAGTGGCTAGGGGTGGCTATGAGCATCTTCGAGTAGTTGGCAGCATGTAATAGTTGCAGTATGCTTACAATGAACAGACCCTTAGTCTAAAGCTAAACTAATTTCAATATTTTGGTTTTGGTTCTTTGCACACGTTGCTGACATAAACGCTATTATTTATTGTTTCTATTTTAAACAAATTTATTAATTTTAACAATTATATGATGATGAATTTTTGAATTATTCATCTGCTTTTCCAACTACAAAAATACTTTTTCTAATGATTTTTTCATAAGTTATTGATTTTTCCAGTTCATATCTCTATTTTTAAACAAGTTATATTAAATTTTTTCACTTGGAACTTATAATTTTCTTAGTTTACATAATGTTCTTCATAAAAACATTTCTCAAATTTTATTGTCAATAATGCTTGTTTCTAGTTTTGTTACTTTTTCATAGTTAGCGCTTATTTTAGTAGGAAATTTTTTTTATCCCTCTATTAATAATTTCAAATTTGCCATGATAAAGGAGTATATACACCTAAAAAGTGTCTTGCTTATTTTATAAAATGCATGATGATGGTATTTTTGAACTTAATCTGTATACTTCAGCCCAGCAGAATAAAAGGTCAAATCCAATCTTTAGATTGGTCTTAAACAACCCAAATCTAATTTAGACACGAAGCAACCTATAAAACTATCATCGAAACATACATGTGCATGTGCATTTGAGCCCTGGAGCATGACTATTGTCTACGTCTCAGGGTCATGCTTCTATTCCTTTCTTATCTCAATTTTCGTGTCAAGGTTTAAGAATACACCCATTTTCGTAGCTCAAGTCAATTTGCGTGCCTTTGGGATTTCCACTGATGATAGATTGTATGTTCCAAAACTTTACCTAAACTGATGTAGGATTTATCATTTCATCCACTATAAAGAGGTGGCTATTCCATAGGGTTTTCAAAGGATGGTAAAGAATAGAAAAACACACCACAAAAGGCAAGAGAGAGTTACACTCGTAAACTTATGCTAGGTTCCTTAGGTGATTAGGCAGGTCAGCTTGAGGGTGCCAACCTTTTAGCTTACCTTTCTCTCATCCTCTCTTGCTCTTTTCTTTTTGTTGAATTTAATTTAGCTTTGCATTTTGAAACAAGATTTAGCATTTATCTAAGTTAGAACTCGACCTGCTGTAATGATTTTGTAGTTTCTTCCTTTTTGTCTTCCTTTATTCCTTGGATTTATTGTAATCTTTTATGTTTTAACTAATTTTCCATATACATGAAACCTTAGTGTAACTTTATAAATTTTTTTATTTAACTAGTAAAGACCGTCTTTGCGGACTGCATCGAGATATACTCCATCCCGCTGCAATATCTTTGCCCTTGAACCCATGTCTTTGGTTTACCCACGGAGTTAGATTGTCTCCACACTGAGGATCGTTCAAGGACCCCTCTTCCAAAACCTCCTTTCATTAGTCCCATATCTCTTGTGGTTGCTCTTTCTATATATATATATATATATATATATATATATATATATATATATATATATATATATATATATTATATATATATATATATATATATATATATATATATAATATATATGTGTGTGTGTGTGTTGTGTGTGTGTGTGTGTGTGTGTGTATGCATACACATACATATATACATATAACATATATATATATATATATATATATATGTATATATATATATGTATATATATACGTACATATATATATATCTATATATATGTGTGTGTGTGTGTGTGTGTAGACACACACACACACACACATAGTATATATATATATATATATATATATATATATATATATATATATGTATGTGTATGTGTGTATATATATATATGTATGTATGTATGTGTATATATATATATGTGTGTGTGTATGTGTGTGTGTGTGTGTGTGTACATATATTCAGTAAAAGAAGTAAAATTGTTTTATATGGTTTTTTTATAAAACCAGTTGGTAACTCTTAATTATTAAAAAAATAAAATCAATTTTTGATTAAGGCAGAATAGGAACACAAGCATGATCCTGGTGTGGGAGCAAAGGCGTTTTCTTGGGCTGGAACCCTAGCATGTTTGGTCAGGTATCCATGGTGCACTCTTGGAATAAGAACATAGGCATGTTCCTAGCTAACCTAACAACCAATTTTGTTTCTAGTTCTGACCAAAACCAAATTTTTATATCACAAAAAGCACACTTAGCAATGCGTTAAGGCATTAGTAGCGACCTACCCTAGGTCTGAGGTCGTGGTGTTTGCAGTGGTGGCTCCATCAGGAACATTTTTTGAAAAGGGTGGGGTTCGAACAACAAATAGGGAAATCAATTGTTGGTCGCACTTGCATTAGGCATAACTTGCATATAAGGGCTAGCCATGGGGGTCAACAACTGCTTTAGGTGAAATACCACTTTCTTATCCTAGTGAAACCACTAGTAACTTAGAACTTTTACTTAGATTAGAGCTCATTTAACTACCTGACTTTGTATGTGTTTTAACCTATTAGACTAAACTAACCATGCACGATGTAAGAATCATGCATTCATACTTTAGGGTCATCATCTAATTGTATCTAGTTGGCCAAGGTTACGAAAATTCGAGTATATCTGAGTTGGCAAAATGCTAAACAACTTTTCGACCAGTGGAACCTCTTTCAGGATCTTGGCCTTTGAAAAGGTGTTATTGTTGAATCATTGTTCGGTGCTGAATTATTGCATTTTACATGTCCCTTTCACTTAATTTTAGCTCGTATAATAATGTAATTTTTAGGATTTTTACTTATTTTATTTATTTTTGCAGCTAATAAGATCAACCAAGCAAATGATGCAACAAAGAGCGAAGACAGTAGAAGAAAAACCAGAAAATCAAGAAACGAGACGGACGGTAGCGGGCCAAGCTACGACGACCAATCCTCGCCATTGCTGTAGTAAGGCAGTGGCTGCCATCGCCACCACGATAGCCAGTTGTGGTTGGCAACGGCCAGTGGTTGCCAGGCCCAGCTGTTCTCGCCCCTTTTCCCTGACTCGATTTGTATTTACAGCCCTTCTTCGGGACGTTTTGGGGGTATATTTTGGGTGATGTTTAGGCTTGTTTAGCTTAGGATTTAGCCTCAAAAAACCTCATTTGGAGGAAATAAAGTAGGGAGATTAGGATTTGTTTTAGTTTTTTGGATTTAAACTTGTGAATTCTCAGGTTCATTCAATCAACCTAAGTTTCCTCTTCTCTTTTTCTCTCTATTTTGTTATAATTTGTTCTTGTTTTGATTATGTTTGATTTGCTATTTTGCTTGATGTTGTTTAGTTAAATGTTTAGTTTTTTTGTTGTTAATTCATGCTTATTAATTTGTTAAATTTTGTTATTGCTTTAATTTCCTTGCTAGTTCATGTTTGTGTTTAGTTGTAATTATGTTTCATTGTATTTTGTGATGATTAGTGATTAATTTTGGTTAGCTTGGATTGTGACTAGCCTCTTGATGGCTAATTAGGCCAGGATTAGGCCTAACCACACCCAACTTATACTTAAAACGTAGAGTTTTTCCTCACTCCCACCAAGTGTTCGATGAAATTCTTGAGAGAGCTTTCATCTATAATTTTTGGCGATTGACTTATGCTAAGAGATGAAGTCAATTAGCTAGTCTGGAAAAGGGGATAGCCGGGTTCAGAACATGGAAATAGTCCCGATCCTAGCTATGTCCGAGGGTTGCTAATTTTATGGTCTAATTGGGCTAGCCCCATGAAATCAGGTGGTAACACTAATTAGACTAGCTCATAATGCTTGAGAGAGTGCTTGGGTGGTCATCGAAGGTGCAACCGACTGTCTCTTGGTTTTGGTTGAGGTCGTGTAGGTTAGGACTTATCTTGACTATTTAGTTCGTCAATTGATCAAATCATAATCTCAAGCCACCTCTTTTGCCTTTATTAGTTTAGTTTAGCTTTGTTTTCATTTCCTTCCTTCTTAGCTAGATTGAGTCGCTCTAGGTAATCCTAGTACTTGAAAGCTAACTCCCAGTGGATGACACCTCGAGTACTTGACAAGAAACCTTGCACTGGGGGTTACAAATATTAATACTCGAATTCTTCAATCAAGTTTTTTGTGCCATTAACGGGGAGTTGTTGTTTTTCAATATTGGGGTTTACTTGAGCATTCGAGGGTAGGCCTTTAGAAAATCCAAAAAAAATTTTAAAAATCAAAAAACATTAAAAAAACCGAAATGGCTATTTTTCATTTTTCTCAATTTGATCATGAACCTTTTTGGCAATATTTGTCCAGATTGAATGATTATCGTGCTCAATATGTGCATTTCACGTATGAAAAATGGGAAATATATAATGACGTGCTTGAGGGGATCACACATGAGACCCAAGCCACTGTTAAATCCATGTGTTATGGTGGTTTGTGCTATTTAACTATTGATGACATATGGGATTTGTTTGAGTCTCTAGCTTGGTATCAATGGCAATCTGATGATGCTAGGGATCCATATCATCACTACCCTTATTACCCCCATGTGTTGTGCTCTTATTGCAGATCTTTTGACCCTGATGTGCATTCGTGTGTCTATTATGATATCTTTGATAAGTGTTATGCTAGACTTAGCGCCATGATAGGGACCATGAATGAGGGACATACACACTTTGTTAGTGAGGTAAGGGAGTGTGACATATTGCATGAGACCCATCCTATTCTAGCCTCTCCTAGACTAGAGGTTAGTCTCTATGATAACTGCGAGTCTTCCATTCCCCTAGAGTTGAGTTTTGTTGATGATATACCTTCCATCGCCCTAGAGGAAGTGTTCGACCCTCCCTTGACTTCTTCGTTACCTGTTTTTCCAGCCTCTCCTAGCACACCCATGGAGCACTACCGTCAGTACTTTGACATTACATGCTTCTCCACTCCGTTTAGCTCATTGTATGGGGTTAGAGATGGGTGAGCCATTTTTGGGTGATGTTAGTGTTTTGGCGGATGATTTCCCTACTTGGTCGAAATAACCTACCTTGGTTAAGTCACATCTTGAGGAGGCTCCTTTGGAGGAGCTGTGTGATGATAGTTTAGTGTTGGTGCCACTCCTCACGTTAGCCTTATCAACCCAATTTGCACCAAGCCGCTTGACTTCACCCCCATTTCATCCCCTTACTTCCCACCTCCCCCTTTCACTTGCATGCATTCCATGAGTCCCTAGGTGCCATTAGCAGTTATGATCCATCCTTTAATCCTTATTGTGCATACCTAGAGGACGTGCCTAGGAAGATAATGTGGAGTACTTTCTTTGATTGTGCTTTTGATTTTCTTATGGCATTTGATGAGTTAAGAGAGCACTAACTTTCTTCGCTATGATCTTATTAGTGTTCTCTTATTCAGACCATTTTGAGATGTATGCAATAGCACACGACAATCTCTTGTGAGCTTTGATGGCATCTGAGTTGACGCCGTGAGTCCTGAGTGATGATGAGGAGTGGCTGATGCTCCTCAGGCCTCCACGGCACCATCCTAAAGAGGTGTAGTTTGTGTACAAACAGTACCCGACCTAGTATAATCATTCTAACTCTTCTCCCTTCTTTTTATTTTCCTTCTTTTTCTTTTTGTTTAGTTGTGGATATTAGGTTGTGTTTAGTTGTGGATATTAGGTTGTGTTTTTGTTGGTAATCAACTTTGAGGTGAAATTTGGGATGTTGTGGAGCCAATTGATGGCTATGGTCGCCTTTGTTTGTTTTTGTGTATATTTGTGTTTCAGGGTTGTTAGTATTGTTGGATTTGTATATATTCATTTTTGGTGGTGTTAGTTTTGTATATATGTGTGGTTTTGTTGTTGATTTGGTAAGATTGTGTTTTGGGGGGAATGTGCCAACTTGTGTTTACGTGTGTAGGTTTAGTGTTCTTGTGTGATTTTGTTTTCTTTGTCTTCGTGTGTTTTGTGGTGGTAGTGACTCCTCAACTCCCAACGAGGACATTCTGCGAGTTAGGTGTGGGGGGTGGGAAATCATATACCCTTCTGTGCAAATTTTTCACTTTTTGTATGGTTTTCTTATCTTTAGGAGACTTTTGTGCCCTTATGATTGGTTTTTGATTTTTGATAGCTTAGTTCTTAGCTTGTATACAGGTCGAATATGTATGATGGAACAGTTGCCTGCAAGGTGATCTTCGATTTTTCATAACAACCTCATTTCACGTGGGCGGATTTGTGCTTATCTTGTACACTTAATCATTCACTTTTGGTGTAAGTTGTTGAAAGTTGGAATTCGGGACATTCTACTTTGTTAATTAACTTCTAGTTTTTGCTTCATTTTGAGAAAAAAGAAAAAAAATGTGCAAAACAAGAAGCGTAAAAATGAACTTAGCTCTAGTACCTCTATTTGGGCTTGAATAAGTGTGTTGCACATCCAAATAAAACTCCTAAATAGGGAAGAAGCCCGAATATGTGCTAAGTTGTCCTGAGGGAGTTCAAGGCCTAATAAGCCAAGAACTACTCACTCGGGCGAAAGAGCATAAGCAGAAAAGCGTTAAAAAAAGAAGAAAAGAAAGAAAAAAAGAGCAAAAATAAAGGAAGTCATAAGCCAAGGGGAGGTGACCTTTTACTCAGTTTTAGCCTAGCATTAGGAGTCAATACACCTTGCATGAAGCACCAATATGTACAAATCGTGTCATTGTATTGCGTAGGGCGAAAAATGAGAACTAGGATGCATGTATAACTTATGTGTGTCTTGAACGTGTGTTTTGCTTGCATAGCTGGGGAGCTAGGTTGTTAAGGTGATAGAGTCGGTCTAGATGTGTACATCTTTTCCCCTTTTGCATTGTATATATATTTAGCTTTTGAAAAAAAAATCCAAAAATACTTAAAAGATTTTGTGGCTATATCTTGCCCAAACCCTCACGAGACCTCACTCGTCCGCTTGGGGAAGCAAGGGGTTTAAAGGGCTTATTGTATATGCTAAATGCAACCGTCATTCTTATGATAGTGAGCTAGGTTCGTAGATTAGATTTTCTTTTGTTTTGCTCGAGGACAATCAAAAGATAGGTGTTGAGGTATTTGCTCGGTGCTAAATTGTCTCATTTTGCATGTCCGTTTCACCTAATTTTAGCTCATCTAATAATGTAATCTTTAGGATTTTTACTTGTTTTATTTAGTTTTGTAGATAATAAGTTCAACCAAACAAATGACGCAAAAAAGAGCCAAGGTAGAATAAGAAAAGCCGAAAAATCGTGAAATAACGCGGATGATAGCTGGGCCGTGGCTATGACCACCAACTGTCGCCACAAGGTAGTCACGTTGTCGCCACCACGATGACCGGTCGTGGCTGGCAATGGCTAGTGGTCCCCAAGCTGATAGCCATCTGCCCCTGCCCTGCTGTTCTCGTCCCTTTTCCCCGCCTCGATTTGTATTTAAAGCCCTTCTTCAGGACTTTTTGGGGGTTCGTTTTGGGCGATTTTTAGGCTAGTTTAGCTTAGGGTTTAGCCTAAAAAAAACCCTCATTAGGAGGTAATAAAGTAGAGAGATTAGGATTTGTTTTGGTTGTTTGGATTCAAACTTGTGGATTCTCAAGTTCATTCAATCAACCTAAGTTTCCTCTTCTCTTTCTCTCTCTATTTTTGTATGTTATGCTCTTGTTTTGATTATCTTTAATTTGTTGTTTTACTTGATATTGTTTAGTTAAATGTTTAGTTTTTCTATTGTTAATTCATGCTTATTAGTTTGTTAAATTTTGTTATTGCTCTAATTTTCTTGCTAGCTCGTGTTTGTGTTCGGGTTTGTGTGTTTAGTTACAATTAGGTTTAATTGTCGTTTGTGATGATTAGTGATTAATTTTAGTTAGCTTGGATTGTAATTAGCCTCTTGATGGTCAATTAGGTTAGGATTAGGCCTATCCACACCCAACTTATACTTAGAGCCTAGAGTTTTCCCTCATGCCCGCCAAGTGTTCGATGAAATTCTTGAGAGAGCTTTCGTCTATATTTTTGGGCGATTGACTTATGCCGAAAGGTGAGGTCAATTAGCAAGTGTGAGAGAGGGAATAGCCGGATTCGGGACATGAAAATAGTCCCGATTCCAGCTAGGTCCGAGGGTTGCTAATTTTGTGTTCTAATTGTGCTAACCCCATGAAAATAGGTGGTTGGACTAATTAGACTAGCTCATGAGCTTTGAAAGAGGGCTTGGGTGGTCATCGAAGGTGCAACCGACCATCTCTTATTTTTAGTTAAGGTTGGGAAGGTTAGGACTCATCTTGACTACTTCGTTCGTCAATTGGTCAAATCATAGTCTCAAGCCACCTCTTTTGCTTTCATTAGTTTAGTTTAGCTCTGTTTCATTTCCTTCCTTTTTGGCCTAGATTGAATCGCTCTACCTAATCCCGGTACTTGAAACCCTACTCCTAGTAGACGACACCCCGAGTACTCAACAATAAACCGTACAATTGGGGTTGCAAATATTAAAACTCGAATTCTTCCATCGAGTTTTTAGCGCCATTGTCGGGGAGTTAGCGTTTTTCAATGTCAAGGTTTACTTGAGCATTTGAGGCGAGGCCTTTCGAAAATCCAAAAAAATTTTAAAAATCAAAAAACTTTGAAAAAAAAAATCAAAATGGCTATTTTTCAATTTTCCTTAATTTGAGCATGAACCGTTTTGGTAATACTCGTCTAGATTGAATGATTACCATGCTCAATATGTGCACTTCACGTATGAAAAATGGGAAATTTGCAATGTCGTGCTTGAGGGGATAATACATGAGACCCGAGCCGCCGTTGAGTCCATGTGTTATGGTGGTTTGTGCTATATAACTGTTGATGACATGTGGGATTTGTTTGAGTCTCTAGCTTAGTATCAGTGGCAATCTGATGACGCTAGGGATCCATATCATCACTATCTTTCTTACCTCCATGTATTGTGCTCTTATTGCCAATCTTTTTACTATGATGTGCATTCGTGTCCCTATTAAGATATCTCCGAGGAGTGTTATGCTTGAATTAGCGCCATGATAGGGACCATGCACGAACGACATACGCACTTTGTTAGTGAGATGTGGGAGTGTGGCCTATTGTATGATAACCGACCCTATTCTAGCGTCCCCTAGACTAGATGTCAATCTCTATGATGATTGTGAGTCTTCCCTTCCCCTGTAGCTGGGTTTTGTTAACCTTCTACCGACCTAGAAGAAGTGTTCAGCCCTCCCTTGACTTCTTCATTACTTATTGCTCCATCCTCCCCTAGCATACCTACAGGCACTACCCTCAATGCTTTGACACTACATACTTCTACACTCGCTTTAGCTCAGTACACGGGATTAGAGATGGGTGAGCCATTTAGGGGTGATATTAGTATTTTAGAGGATGATTTCCTACTTGGTTGAAAGAACCTACCTTGGTTGAGTCCATCTTGAGGAGGCTCCTTTCGATGAGTTGTGTGATGATAGTTTAGTGGTTGGTGCCACTCCTCGCATTGAACTTATCGACCCAATTTGCACCAAGCCACTTCACCCCCATTTCATCCCCCTTACTTCCCATCTCCCCCTTTCACTTGCATACATTCCATGAGTCCCTAGGTGCCATTAGCTGTTATGATCCCTCCTTTAACCCTTATTGTGCATACCCAGAGGACATGCCTAGGAAGATCATGTGGAGTACTTTCTTTGATTATGCTTTTGATTTTCTCACGGCATTTGATGAGTTTAAGAGGGCACTAACTTTATTTGCTATGATCTTATTAGTTTTCTCTTATTCGCACCATTCTAAGATGCATGCAGCAACGCACAACAAGCTCTTGCGAGCTTTGACGGCATCCGAGTTGACGAGTCCTGAGTGATGATGAGGAGTGGCTGATGCTCCTCAGGCCTCCACAGCACCATCCTAAAGAGGCGTAATTTGGGCACAAATAGTACTTGACCTGGTATAATCATTCTAACTCTTCTCCCTTCTTTTTATTTTCTTTCTTTTTCTTTTTGTTTAGTTATGGATATTCGGTTGTTTTTACTTGTGGATACTAGGTTGCGTTTTTGTTCACGATCAACTTTAAGGTAAAATTTGGGATGTTGTGCAGCTGATTATGGCTTTGATCACATTTGTTTGTTTTTGTACATACTTGTGTTTTGTGATTGGTGGTATTGTTGGATTTATATATATTCGTTTTTGGCGGTGTTAGTTTTGTATATATATGTGGTCTTGTTATTAATTTGGTGAGATTGTGTTTTTAGGGGGGACGTCAGCTTGTGCATATGTGTGTAGGTTTAGTGTTCTTGTGTGACTTTATTTTCTTTGTTTTTGTGTGTTTTTGTAGTGGTAATGACTTCTTGGCTCCCAATAAAGACATTGTAAGAGTTAGGTGTGGGGTGAGAAGTCATATACCTTTTTTGTGCATATTTTTGCAAAATTTTTCCACTTTTTGTATACTTTTCTTGGCTTTTGGGGACTTTTGTGCCCCTATGATTGGTTTTTGATCTTTGATAGCTTAGTTGCTAGCTTATATATAGGTCCAATATTCATGATGGAATACTTATCTACAACGTGATCTTTGATTTTTCGTAATAACCTAATTTCACATTTGCAGTTTTGTGCTTACCTTGTGCACTTAATCATTGACTTTTGGTGTTAGTTGTTGAAATTTGGGTTTAGCAACATTCTAATTGGTTAATTGACATCCAATTTTCCCTTCATTTTGAGAAAAAGATAAAAAATGAAAAAAGCAAGAAGTGTAAAAATGAGCTTGCCTCCAGTTCCTCTATTTTGGGCTTGATTAAGTGCCTTGCACATCCAAATAAATGCCCTAAATAGGGATGAAACTCGGGTATGTGCTAAGTTGTTCCTTTAGGAGTTCAAGTCCTAATAAGCTAAGAACTACCCACCCGGCGAAGGAGCATAAGGAGAAAAGTGGGAAAAAAAAGCAAGAATGAAAGAAAAAAAGAGCAAAAATAAAGGAACTCATACGCCAAGTAGAGGTGACCTTTTATTCGGTTTTAGCTTAGCATTAGGAGTCAATTCACCTTGCACAGAGCACCAAAGTGTACACGTCATGTCATTGTGTTGTGATGGGTGAAAA
Organism: Carnegiea gigantea; assembly: GCA_029747015.1. Lineage (NCBI taxonomy): Eukaryota > Viridiplantae > Streptophyta > Magnoliopsida > Caryophyllales > Cactaceae > Carnegiea > Carnegiea gigantea. The sequence goes on from JAKOGI010000219.1 coordinate 58,500, forward strand.
ATGGGAACCAGGATGCATGTATAGCCTATGTGTGTCTTGAATGCATGTTTTGCTTGTATATAGCTAGGGTGCTAGGTTGTGAAAGTGATAGAGTCGGTCTAGATTTGTGCATCTTTTCCCTTTTTCCCTTGTACATATATTTTGCTTTTGAAAAAAATCCAAAAATACTTCAAAGATTTTGTGCGTATTTCTTCTGCAAACCCTCATAGGACCTTGCTCATCCACTTGGGAGAGACAAGGGGTTTAAAGGGGCTTGTTGTATATGCTAAATGCAACCGTGATTCCTATGACAGTGAGTTAGGTTTCTAGGTTAGATTTTCTTTGGTTTTGCTTGAGGATGAGCAAAAGATAGCGATGGGGTATTTGCTCGGTACTGAATTGTTCCATTTTACATGTCCTTGCCATCTAATTTTAGCTTGTACAATTACATAATCTTTAGGATTTGTACTTGTTTTATTTACTTTTGTAGGTAACAAAATCAACCAAGTAAATGATGCAAAAAGGAGCGAAGATGGAACAAGAAAATCCGAAAAATCGGGAAACAAGACGGACGACAGCGAGGGCGTGGCTACGACCACCAACCGTCGCCACCATTGTAGCAAGGTAGCCAGTCGTCACCACCACGACGACCGGTCGTGGCTAGCGACGGCCGGTGGTTGCCAGGTCAATGGCAGTTGGCCCTTACCCTGCTATTCTCGCCCCTTTTTCCTGCTCGATTTGTATTTAAAGCCCTTTCTTTGGGAATTTTTGGGGTGTTTGGTTTGGGCAATTTTTAGGCTAGTTTAGCTTAGGGTTTACCCTCAAAAAAACTTCATTAGGAGGAAATAAAGCATTAAGATTAGCATTTGTTTTGGTTGTTTGGATTCAAACTTGTGGATCATTAAGTTCATTCAATCAATTAAGTTTCTTCTTCTCTTTCTCTCTCTATTTTTGTATGTTTTGTTCTTGTTTTGATTATGTTTGATTTGTTGCTTTGCTTGATATTGTTTAGTTAAATGTTTTGTTTTTTGTTGTTAATTCATGCTTATTACTTTGTTAGATTTTGTTATTGCTGTAATTTCCTTGCTAATTCATTTATGTGCTCATGTTTGTATGTTTAGTTGTAATTAGGTTTAGTTGTATTTTGTGAAGATTAGTAATTAATTTTGGTTTGCGTGGATTGTGGTTAGCCTCTTGATAGCTAATTAGCTAGGATTAGGCCTAACCACAACCAACTTATACTTAGAATGTAGAGTTTTCCCTCACGCCCGCCAAGTATTCGATGAAATGCCTGAGAGAACTTTCATCTATATTTTTAGATGATTGACTTATGCCTAGAGGTAAGTCAATTAGCTAGTATGGGAGAGGGAATAGCCAGGTTCGAGAGATGAAAATAGTCCTGATGCCAGCTATGTCCGAGGGTTGCTAATTTTGTGTTCTAATTGGGTTAACCCCATGAAAATAGGTGGTTAGACTAATAAGACTAGCTCATGACCCTAAAGAGAGGGCTTAGGTGGTTTTCAAAGGTGCAACCGACCAGCTCTTGCTTTTAGTTGAGGTCAGGTATGTTAGGACTCATCTTGAGTATTTAGTTCGTCAATTAGTCAAATCATAGTCTCAAGCCACCTCTTTTGCTTTTAGTAGCTTAGTTTAGCTTTGTTTTCATTTCCTTCCTTCTTGGCGTAGATTGAGTTGCTCTAGCTAATCTCGGTACTTGAAACCTAACTCCTAGTGGAAGACACCTCGAGTACTCCACGATAGACCTTGCACTTAGGGTTACAAATATTAAAACTCGAATTCTTCCATCAATCAAGCTTTTTTTTCTTTCTTTTTTTCTTTTTTATGTCGTGGGGTGTCCATCGAGTCTGACCTAACATACTAGCTTGGTTGCGCTTTTAAGTCTAGTATTTCCTATTGTTTTGCATAACTGAGGCATGGCTGACCCATTTAGAAGCACAACTAAATTTTTGGCTCCAAAGCACGGTTGCGCTCTTAGTTTTGTCATGTCCGTGTAGCTTCTGTTTTGCACTACGTCAAAGTCTAGTAGTAAATATTTTAGATTTTATACTAATACATGCACTCTTATGGACTCAGTCCGAAGGGAAACGTTAGAGTCATGTTAAGTGATCAACTAACATTTTAAAAATGGGTAACCTGGGCCTTTGCATCATCTATTGGTCACATCATGCTTCAATGAACTGTCTATGACTCCATCTACATCCTAAAGTCCACAATACAACCCACAACATTTTAAGGAATCCTATCTATTAGATTCCAAACACATTTTGCATGATGCATGCACTTAGGACTTAGATATAATCCATGCACGAGTTGTTAGTTCATACATGCATCATCAATCTAGGTTCTAGGTCTACGAAATATGCATAAGTCTGCCCAAACCCGTGCATGAGCCTAAACCAACCTATTTTAGGAAAACAAAACTTAAACTTAATCTAGGCCAATTATTCATCCAAATTAGAATTAAGCCTAACCTAGCCTCACGAGTCAGCTGCCAAGCCTAACATAGAACCTAATATAAGGTAAGGCTTGATTTCAGCCTGAAACCATCAACCTAAATTCAACATATTGGCTTTATTTATGTCGTCATCCTAACTGTATTGTACTAATGCATCCTAGCTAAAATCCTATTAGCCTACGAGGCCATCCTTTCCTTCTCACCTACCCCAAGTTGCCAACAAACCCGTAGCCATATTCAAGTCCATTTGCTTTTCCATTATGAGGAAATTGAAGAATTTTTTTTGGGGGGGAAATTAGGAAATCTAAAGTAATTAGAAAAGTATAAGGGGTTGCTGCTAATATAAACAGGGGTCCATTTGCTTTTCCATTTGCTTTTCCATTATTAGTCTTAGAGATTGAAAGATTATTATGATTTCTGAAATTCTTTCATGTTGAGTTCAATTTCAAGTTTTCTATAGTTCTAGTTATAATTCAAATTTTTTAATTCTAGTTTTATTTTCAAGTTTTAATTCAGTTTTTGTTGTTCCAATTTTAGTTTGATTTTAGCTTCTCGAAAAAGTTTCTCGATCAAATTTATAATTTTTATTACTCCCTTTGGTTTATGGTGGATGCTGAATTTTCATGATTGACACCCATCGAAGATTAAATATTCTCCGTTGGCTTTTAAGCGTATATGGTACTCTCTTTCCTCTCCCTTGTCTCTTATTTAGAATTTATTATTTCATTAATAGTTGTGATAATTTCTTTGGTTGTTGTTCAATTTGTAGTTTTAATCATGTTTTAATTAATTTCAATTTTTGTTGGTTGAGTGATTCTATTTTACCTATTTACTACTTTTAGTATAATTAATATGGATTAGTTTTAGTTTAGTGGCCTAGATTCAACCTTAACCCTGTGGATTCGACCCTGTCCCTGTGGATTCGACCTTCAAATACTACAGCTGACAACCTTACGCTTGTACATCCTTTTTGGATTGTGTTGGGCACTAGGAGTGTCCAATTAAGTACTCCTAGTCACTTAATTTTTACTCATAATCGAGATTATTTTTTAGATTTTATTTGGCTTATGAAAAGGATTTAAGGAAATAATAGGTGTAAAAAGAAGAGATCAGAATCAAGAGAAAATGCGACCTGAGTCACCGCTCCACGCCCCGCCGAAAAATTCAAGACAAGGGCCCAATCCAAGAGAAAGAAGGAAATGAAAAGAAAAAGAGAAATGCAGCTAAAAGCGTGGCCCATTAGAGCATGACCCAAATCTAGCCTGTGACTCAGGCTAATCCAGCAGAAGAAGAAGAAAGGGAAGTAAAAGCAAAAGAAGGCAGAAGCCCATAGCATTTGGGCATGTTTATATCTCATCTACCACTCGAATTCAGCCAACCCAGTGCTACTTGCGACTCTGCGCTAGTCCAGCTCACGACTAGCTCCAGTCCGGCTTGCGGCCCAGCTTTGATCCAACTGCTTAGGATTCTGCCGAGTCAACTCGTACCTTCCTTTGGTCAAGGCCCATATCCTTGCTCAAATCCAGCCCATTCAATCTCCTCTTCGATTTAGGCCACAGTGCAATAGTCTTATTCCTACCAAATCGCACACACAGAAGCAGATTCGGATTTGGCAAGAAAAAGCCAAGTGGTGGACAAATTTTGAGAATTAGAAATTAATTGCAATTAGAAAAGTGGAATACTAGTTTAGGCTTCAAGAATCCTAATATAATTAGGAAAATTAGGGGTGTTAGGTACTAGTATAAATAGGGGTCCTTAAGGGTGCTTGTAAATCATCAAATTCTCGACCTCTCTCTTATAACATTAGTTTTAGAGTTTGAAAGATCATTGTGATTTTCGAAATTCTTTCAAGTTGAACTTAATTTCTCATGTTTCAATTTCTTTAGTTCTAGTTTCAATTCAAGTTTTCTACTTTCAATTTTAATTCAAATTTATTAGTTTTAGTTCTAGTCTTTCGAAAAATTCTTTCATTCAAGGTTTCAATTTTTATTAATCTATCGGGTCAATAGTGGATATTGAAGTCTTGAGGTGATCAGTTGTTCAAGGTTCAGATTTTCTACATCTATTAATTCTAAGTAGTACAGGTCATTTCCTTCTTCCCTGTTGTAGTTTTTATTTCAATTTCATTATTTAGATTAGTTTTTTTCTAATGAAGTTACTTATTGAAAATTAATTTTAGTTGGATTATTTTTAGATTAGTTTAGTGGTTTAATACTAGTAATTAAATTCAACTCATCTCTATGAACAACTCGTATAATGCTACGACTATGCTTGTACACTTGTGACTTATTTTTATAGTTCTTGAGATACAACAAGTTTAATTTTGGTACCATTGCTGGGGATGATAGTTGAAATTTAGGTCACTATTTTTCTTTTCTTTTTTTATTATTGTTAGTTTCCTAATTCCTATTAGTAGATTCTTATTTTTTGTGTTTAGATTAGTTACTTAATTAATCTGATTACTAATTAATAAAATTTTTTTAGTTTTTCTTGATTGAAAAAATTGAAAAATCCAAAAAATTGAAAATCTAAATAAAAAAGCCAGTTTTTCATTTCGCACAATTTGAGCATGATCCTTTCTGGAGCTATTTATAGAGACCAAATTATTATCATGATCAATCGCATCAAACTTTTGAAAAAAGGGAAATTTGTGAGATACCAATCCAATTAATTAACTAACTAATCTAAACATAAAAAATTGAAACTAATCTGCTGATAGAAATTGTGAAACTAATAAGATAACCAAAAAAACAGAAAGAAAAATATTGACCAAAATTCAAACCGCTATCCCCTGGTAACGGCGCCAAAAACTTGATACGATCCAAAAAGGTTGTAAATTTTTATCGCAAGCGTACAGTTGTCAGCCGTAGTGCTTGAGGTCGAATCCACAGAGATAGGGACATAGTTGAGTATAGGCTACTACAACTAAAACTAACCCATATTAGTTAGATGAAAGTAGTAAATAAGCAAAATAGAATTATTCAACTAAAAGACATTGAAGGAAATCTAAATATGATTAAAATTGGAAGTTAAACAACTACCAAAGAAATTATCACAACTACTAATGAAATAATAAATTTTAAATAAGAGGCAAGGGGGAGAAAAGATATTACCATACACGCTTAACAGCCAACAGAGAATATTGAATCTTCAATAGGTGTCAAGTATGAAAATTCAACATCCACCATAATCCAATGGGAGTAATAAAAATCGAGACTTTGATCGACATAATTTTTGGAGAAGCTAAAATCAAACTAAAATTGAAACTACAAAAATTGAATTAAAACTTGAATTTGAAAATGAAACTAGAACTAATAAACTTGAATTAAAATTGGAACTAAAAAAACTTGAAATTAGACTCAACTCGAAAGAATTCCTAAAATTACAATAATCTCTCAAACTCTAGGAACTAATGCAATAATTGAGAAGAAAAGAAATTGATGATTTCCTAAAGTGCACCCATGACCCCTATTTATCCTAGTAGTAACTCCCAGACTTTCCTAATCACACTAGATTGCCTAATTTTAAAAAAATTATTTCACTTTCCGAATTACAATAAATCTCTTATTTTTCAAGTAATTTTTCCACTTTCCTAAATGTACCCAACTACCAATTTTTAATTTCTTCCTTGATTTGGAAAGGGACTCCATTGTAATATTTCTTGAATTCCTTCATAGTTTCAATCATAAACTTTGCAATTTTCAGGTGCTAATTGCCTTATGATCTGTTGGGCTTGATTTGGTGTGTTGTAGGAGAGTTGAACATTGACTTCTAGCTTGGGGACAAAACAAGGATCGAGCTGCGCTTGCACAAGAGCTGGGTCGCCATGCTACTTAATGAAAAATCATATATTCAACCTTCGATTTTCTAGCCTTTTCCTCATCAACCTATTACCTACAAAACTATACAAAGTCCTATTAAAGCATAGAATAAGCTCAAAGATAAATAAATTGTAGATGAATAGAGGTATAATATTTAGCACTTTTGGTGACTAAACAAATACCCCCACACCAAGAATTTGCTCGTCCTCAAGTAAAAGAGACTAAAAAAAAGTATACCTAAGACACCTAACTCACTTTTGTAGGAATCACGGTTATACTTATCACGTGCAAGAAATCCTTTAAACTCCTAAGTTCCTCCTACTAGACAAGTGTGGTCTCATAAGTGTTTGCAGAAGATATACCACAAAATCTTTAAAGAAGAAAACAAAAAGAGAAAGAGAGAAAAAAAATAGCAAAGTTTTTTGAATTTCTCAAATGTACATAAAGATATGCAAGAGAAAAACTGTACACACTTAATCAACAAATCACCCTTGCAACTTAAATGTCAAATTATAGAAGCACAATGTATATGTCAGGACTCTTAATCCCCAAGAATGACACTTATATACCAATTTTTCACCGCGCAAACCATCAAAATAGTGAGTTCATCCCAGTGCCCTCTATGAAAGTGTACCATCATCCTAAGAGCTAAGCTTACTAGGGTTTGACTCTCAATCACACTTGACTACTTTGTTGACTTGTTGACTTGGGATGCAAGCTTTTCCAGTGGTAGTATTACCTCAAAGGATAGCACCCAGTAGCGCATGCCCCAAATGGCTAATTGTCATTCCTGACTATAACTTTTTTATTTTGGTTGTGTTGTTTTTTCTTTTTTTTTGGCTTTCATTTGCTAAATAAAAACAAAAGAAAAAAAACCAGCGGGAAAATCACACCATGAAAGCTTAAGACCTTAAGATAGTGGTGATATATAAATAACAGTTGAACTCAACATTATTATCGAATGATGGGGTTAAAACTAGGGTAAGAAATGGCATACTTTGGACTAAGGTCTATCATGTGCACAATCCTTATATACAACCTAATACTAAGTCACAAACACTAACAGTCGTTTAAGATAGTACAACTCCCTAAAATCACACAAAAATAGACCATGCTTTTTGGTTTTTCAAAAAATTTTCCTTTTTTTTGTATTTCAAAAATTTTTGAAGCATAGCTTCCCATCCCCCCCCTCCCACCAAAATCACACAATGTCCACATTGTGAGAAAATAAGCATCTAGGACAAAAAAGAAAAGACATAAATAAAAGATACGATATTCATAATGTACAAGGGATAGAACAATAATACCAGGTTAGGCATAGAATTACACCTAAGCTATAGCCTCTTAAAATTCATGTAGACAAAGCTTATGGAGCATCAGCCACTCCATAAGAAGCGGAACATAGCTTCTCAAATCATAACCTATTACTGAACGTAGTACCTTATCAAACTTGCAAGAAAAATTCTCTATAACAATGAAATAGTAAAAATCATAGAGTTGAAGCTAGAACGAGTTCCATATGATCAAAGTACCACAATTAAGGGCATGTTTCAACTTATCAAATTGTTGGGCCCAGTCATGAAACAGACAAACATATTCACAATAAGTCAACAAATTGGTCATCAGCAAGTTGATTATCATGAACAAGCTATCTAGGCACATCAATAGGTCCTAAATCCATGAGTCTCTTAATCTTACCATGCTCAAGAGTCTAGTCCAAAACAGCGGTTATAGACATAAAAGTCTAAATTCTAAAAATTCAAACTTGGACAGCTTAAAGAGATGGACAGTTATGAAAGGGTCAAAATAAAAGGATTCATATTAAACACAAATATCCACATCCAAACCCCTACTAACATCAAACCCACATGAAAAAGACTCAAATTCCACAGAGAAATGATCATCGCCAAATTCCAAATTAATGGGCACAACCACCCCCTCATATGACTCTTGTATACAAATATCTTCTGAGTCATTAAAGTCATGATACTAATCGAAGTCACTAGGACTTTCAAATTCTTCACCCCCCTCAAACTCCCAAGAGTGATCAAATGGGGTAGGTAGGTTGGTAGCATCTAGGGCATCCTCAGTGACATACCTAGGTGTATATTTTTGGGTTGCAAAGTCATCAGATAGAGACATAGAAAAGTCATTCTCTTATTCTAGGTGAGGCAAAGGTATATCATCGTGCAAGTCGAGCCTAGATTGGATGGAAGGTCCAAACTCCTCATGAAAACTAACTGCAGGTTCAAGAGTTCCTGAACTATAGTCAGCGTCATGCAAATTATTATTCTCGCTACTCTAATTAAAATGCTGAAAATATTCAGCAATTCGCTCCTTCTCAATCTTTATTGTTTTATCTGTCAATTCATGTACCGTCTTTCCAAGATTCACACAGGTAGCATCAGTACAATCATGATAAAGGCAATTATGAACATCATGATCAAAAGACTTACAATAATCGCACCAAAAAAAAATCACACAAGAGTGAGATGGGTGATCATAAGAGTCCCTAAAGTGATCCTGGTCGTAAGAAGTGACATAAAAAGCATACTCGTCATCAGTTAAATATCCTCAGGTCCATTTAGCTTGTTCAAGATCATAAGTGTCCGAAGCTAATTTTTCAAAAAAATTCCAAATCTCATCTTGAGTTCTAGACAATAATCCTAGTAATCCTTCAGGATACATAGGCTCAATATAACCTCTAAGTTCAACTTCATTGTAAGTCTACCTATGGCACTTCATATAGCAGATCAAGAGCACCTGTTTGTTAAAAAATTACATCATATTTCTCTATTTAGTAGCACTGTCATCGACTCATCATCAATCATGCTGGAGGATGCTATAATAGGGGAAAATGTTTATAAAATTGAGAAAATTAGCTCCTCGTTGTGGAACAGGGCGAAGAAAATTTTGACTATTTAATATTTTTTCTTTGTCAATGATACAAATATCAAACTCTCATACTTCATCAGCATATTAATCTTTCCTGCGAGCTTGTAACCCCCCTTCCCTTTTCAAAGCTTATGCATAGTAGCAAGGATGTTGTATGTTTCAATATTACTGCCGTCCCATATGAGAGATCCTTGTGGTATGAACTATGAAGGTATAAATAATTACAAGTAATGATTTTATTGATCCAATTCCTTATGTTGTGGCCCACCCTCTGGTTCTCTCAATGTCAAATTCATAGGAGCTTAATACTTAATGGTATGATGGCTTCATTCTAGGAGTTGTAACTTGTAGAGATATGGTAATGCATATGCTCTTTTTTTTTAATTAAAAAAAAAAAACTGGGGAGGGGGGAGGTAAGGAAAGAACAGGATGAAGGAAAGATTAGTAGAGAAAAATGTGGGTCAACTAGGAATGGCGAGTAGGGAGAAGATTGACCAATGTGCGAAGAGGATGGATTTAGCGGAGAAATAAAAAGCAATTGCAGTTAGCTTAACCTGCTAACGCCAATGGTCTTATGAAAAATGTGTGGCTAACATACATTCGAAGCAAATCAGAGGTTATTAACATATCTACTATTGTAGTTGAAAAAATTTTCAAATATGGAAGAATCTTCAGTTATTTGCTAGTCATTATCAAATTTTAAAATTTTTTTAAAAATATTTTTTTGAAAATAAATTTCCAATTTTGCTAACTAATAGTTAACGTACTTTTTGAACTGCCCCAATTATTACTCAATCAAAATATCAAATTTTTTTTCTTTGATATTTTTGTTTTGGTTTTTGCTCATTCCCTAGTATAGTAGATATGGACATGGTTTCCTTTAGATGGACATTTACAACAAATTTGTTAATATTAACAACTATTTGACAATGTACTTAGGAATATATATTTACTTTTCCAACTAGAAGAATAAGTTTATGTTTTCATAATTTATTAAAATTTATTAGTTATTCTAGTTTATATTTGCAAATTTAAGTAAATTATACCAAATTTTTCTGTGATTTGAATCTATTTTTCTTTACTTTCATGATTTTCTTCATGAAAATATCGAATCTGGTATTTAAATTTTTTCTCTAATTTTGTTACTTTTTCTTAGTTTGCACTTATTTTAATAAGATTTTTCACTTATCCTTTAACCGTTAATTTCAAATTTGCGAGAGTGATGGACATTTTAAAAATTGGTTCATAAGACGATTTTGTGAAAAGTTAAAGACACTAAAAGTTCATCCAAGTAGATCATATTTTTTTTTATTTAAAAAAGGCAGAATGATAAATATCTTAGTACAAGTTATTTTTAAAATGTCTTATTTTAACTTAAAAATCACATTATCATGTTTGTAAATTGAAAAAATGTTATGATCAAAAAATAAAAGCATAGTATTAGTGTATTACGTATAAATTGTGTAAAATTAGTTTTTTATTCATGATATACCGCAATTCTAAAATACGTGTATCACATGCCCTCATAGATATTAGATAAAGTTAATCCAATTAGAGTGTGACTTAATGCGTCGTTGCTGTAACTGACAAATATTTAAGTTTAGCAATCCATAATTAAGTATAATCATTGAAAATTAGTAATTTTAAATTATAAGACATGTTCATGTAGGATGAGACAAGATATTTAAAATACCTTACCATCAAATATATATTATCACTCCAAAAAAAAAAAAAAAAAAAATGTTACCATAACAGACAGATATTACTTAATGAGGCTAGATATTTAAAGTTAGTAATTTTAAATCATCTACAGAGAGATAGGTGTAAAAGCCTTTATGTTTCTCTTTGATTGTTGGCTTTGGTTTGCTCACAGGGCTTCATTCGGCTCAAAAGCAAAAGCCTAATCAGTTTGATACATTTATTTTCGCGTTTAGATTTATTGGGCCCTATTTGCTTTCTGCGTACATATATAAATATATAAATAATGCAAATATGGTCTTTTGTAGGACCCACATAATTTCTCTTATTATTATTATTATTATTATTATTATTATTGTTGTTGTTAATAAATGACAACTAATGATGCTACTGGATACTACTGTGGCTACCAGAAGCCCACGCTTCCCACAAGCGTATGTTATAGGATGAGCAATTTTTTACTTCTTATTGAGCTCATTCAATATTCTTAGATAACCTACACATAAACTGAACCAAATATGTAAATAAAAACTCCGCCAACAAAGTTTGGTCTTATCTAAAGCCACTCAAGAGTTATCAACAATATTATCCATTGTCACATTGTATTGTATTGTGACTATTGTCCTATAAATTTGCATATTCATAAACTTAGGGGTTTTGGAAGGATTATGATATAGGAAGACTAGAAAAGGAAAATTAAAATTAACTAAAATACAGAGTCATAAAGAGGGAGTGACGGATGCTGAAGCATACCCAAAGAAATTTTGCGGAACAATAATATAATTAACGAAACTGATAAATGCTTTGTTGTAAGACACCTATGTTTTGGCTTAAAAATCATATTATCATGTGTTAAATTGGGTAAAAAAATTGATATGATTAAACAGTAGAAAGGTGTTGCTTGTTTTAAATTGTATAAAATTATCTTTTTATCTGTAATGTTTCACAATGATAAATTAAACGTAAAGCTCTTCTTCGCTATTAGGATTTTCCCAATTAAGGTGATATTTACACTTGTCAAACTTACCCAAAAAATGCTAGTTAAAGTTTTATAATTGATAATTGGCTGCAAGTATTAAAAGCTTAAGAGATTAAGGCCCTGTTTGACAAATAGCTGTTAGCTGTTGGCTGTTAGTTGTTTGAATTAGCTATTTGAATTAGCCGTTTGTAGAAAAACTATTTGGTGAAATTAGCTGTTTCTAACAAAGTTGTGAGATAAAAAGCTAATTTCCGAAAAAGCTCTTCTAAAAAGCTAATCAAATTAGCGTTTTGCACCTAAAAAGTTCTTGCAAAAAGTTATTTTACTAAATACCTAAATTAGCTTTTTGACGCAGCCAAACAGCTAATTTTGATCAAAAAAGCTCTTTTTCGTTAAAAAATTCTCCAAAAAGCTGTTACCAAACACCCCCTAATACTTAAGCAGCCATCCAAGGTACACACAAGTACGCCTTGCATTGTAAAGCAGTGAGGCCATGTACGAAAGTAGGAACTAATTCTTTTGCTGCGTTGATTGTCTCCTGGCGCTATTCAATTAAGAGATGCACCTAAGAACAATAGTATAAAACTTTGCCTAAAACGTACTTGGTTTGTTAAAAAATTTGAAGTCACATGTATAACATAAAGGGCCCATGGTAGAATTTCCAAATCACACCAATGTTCACAACAATATAGCATTTCAGCTGATGATATGTGTTTTGTGGTAAGACACTTTTTATGGATCTTCCCTTTGTATAAATTACTATGTTATATGTTTTAAAATCACTAAATTTTTAATAGTTATAATAAATTGTCAATTGTGAAACTTCAGTATTTATTTGCCGCATTGTTGTGTAATAACAGTGCCATAATTTTTGGAATGTGAAACTTTAGTGTTTATTTGCTGCATTGTTGTGTAAAAATGGTGCCATAATTGGATTAAGTCTATTTGTGAAGAGTAAAAACGTATCATACGCGCAATTTTATAATTGTGGAAAGTGACCGATAAAAATGTGATTTTACATAATTTATAAGTGATAACACTCTTTCACTTTTCAATCATAACATTTTTTTAAAGAATTTGTTAATAGATAGTAGCACAAACTTTTAAGAAAAGACAAGACACTTAAACATATCTTATTACAAAGCATTTATCATTTTATAATATGTATCTCCATTGTTTCCGCAATTTGTTTTCTTACACTAAAGCTTCCATGAAGTAGTTGTAGTATGAAGGACCGACAACATCTATGAGATGAAAGGACTAGGTAGTGCTCTAAATATGAAACCTGTATCAATGAGTTTAGACATCAGCGGGTCAAAGCCTCAACTCCAACCCGACTGTCACCTAGGTCTCCCAAGTGTGAAGATTAGCTCAGGTCGAAACCAAAAAATGACAATCCTTACCCTCATTTTTGGTTGGCAGGGCGGCTCTGGTCGAGCAGGGCCCCACACCTATAATCACCTCTAGTTGTAAGATTGTAAAGCCAGTTAATTAAAATTTCAATTAAGCAAAAATCGGTTAATTGATTTTTAGTTTCAAGAAAATGCATGATTGAAGCCAAACTAAAAAAATCTTTGATTAGTTGTTTTCAGTTAGCCAAAATTTTCAATTCGATCAAAATTGAAAATGTAATTGAACTGAAAAACAAATTCATGCCCCTAGTGAACCTAGCCATCGTTTCTTTTTAAATTTGTTAATCGTAAAAACTATACGACCATGAATTTGAAATATTTGTCGGCATACTTCTCCAATTATAGGTATACTTTTTCATTTTTTGTAATTTACTGTAGTTTATTAAGTTTTTGCAATTCATGTTTGTACTTTTGAATAAGTTATATTAAATTTTTATATTTTTATTTTATGATTTTATGATGTTTTCCACAAAAAAAAAAGCTTGTTAAATTTTGTATTTAATATTTGTCCCTAAAAGCGTTTCGGGACATTATTTTCGTGTATATCTACAATGATTTATTTGGTCCTATTCGCTTTCGGCCGATATATCCACATGATGGAATTCCTTTTGCGGGATCCATATGATTACTAATAACACTGATACTACAGTGCTGTCGCTTCTCACGAGCCCACGCCGTCACACAGAAGCACCAAAATCCGGTGCATCAGGTTTTCTGTAGAATAGGGCGTGGGCCGGGAAAGATTGTAGTTGCAAACCCTTCATTAGAGCATAGTTAGAGGATGCAAAGCGAATTTTGGAGGGATCGAAGTCTCTATAGTGAACAAATTTTTTTAGTTTTTTTGGGTGGGGAGGGGTGGAAGCAGCAGATATCAAAAATTGTTATGTAATATTTGGTTAGATGTAATCAACTTTGCAATGCAAACGACTTTATAATTGTGCATTCATTATATTGTTTGGTTGTATGGGAGTATTGTAATAGAAGACCTATCTTATAATTATGATCACCACAAACTACGTAATTATAATTGTATTACAAAGTTGATTACGTTACATTGATATTATATCACATCCACCCAAACATCACATTAGTCCTTAAATTCTATTAGTTTCGAGCTCTCATCATTGATGAAATCAATGCAATAAAGTATCTAAAGTAAATCCATACCTATACAGAAAATTTTAGAAGGCTTGGTTACTCCTAACCTATTTTCATACCTAAACAATTTATTTCAATAATAGATGTCAACCTTTAAAAATTCAAACGTCATACTTAGGCAATAGCAATTAATACAAAACGTATTTACGATATGGCTTAATACAAAATTTAGTAATTTTACTTTTGGTCATCAAGATTATTATAATATCCAAATATTATGCTAAATAAAGTAGAAAAAATGATGGAATTCTACCCAATAATTATAGTAATTAATGCAAAATTAAATATTTTTTGCTCACCAAGATTGTTATGATATATTACTAGTTTGTGCCCGCTTTATTGCACGGGAAGCTAAAATTAAAGTTTATAAAAAAAAGTTACGTATTAGCCAAAAATTATTTTTTAAAATATCTTACGTCTGGAAGAGTAGATTAAATACACCTTGCAAAAAATTCAATAGTAATAATAGTATTTGTGCCCCTCATTATGCAAAGGGATTCCCCTCAAAAAAAAAAATCATCCTTATTTGGTGCACATTAAAGTTTTGACATTCACAAGAATTTCATTGTTTGTTACATTTGTCAATAATCCAACAGTAGGTGCCACACGGACCAAACTATACCATTTTTTTTACAATTCAACACATTAATGTTGTAGGATATCTATTTTTAAGAAATCAGTCTTGAATTTTGGATGATGTACAACTTATTCGAAAGTTCATGCGGTGTTTATTTTTAACACATGTTTGATGGTGGTCCAGACAACCATATCTATTTCTTAACACATGTTTGATGGTGGTCCAGACAACCATATCCTTGCTGTTTTATTCACATATAAACAACTTACTAATATATTACTGTTGCCCTCTTTGAATTTTCAGCAGTTTAAGTGCTTACATGCATTGCAAAAAAAGGAAAGTGATATAAATTTATAACCCCTAAATGTTAAACAATAGTCAACACATACAGCATTCGATAGGTCACAATGTTAAAAACTCGATACGATATGTTGAAATATCTATCTCGAAAGGTTAGCATATTGAGGTCAAAGGGGAAAAATGAATAAATTGTCACTCAGCACCGTCAAATATTGAATTATTAGCATCCAATAATAATAATAATAATAATAATAATAATAATAATAATAATAGTAATATTATTATTATTACTACCACTACTACTATTGTTACTACTGCTACTACTATTGTACCTTAAGAATGCTAAATTTGAATGGCTAGTATTGAGTATAGGCATTGGGACAAACATAAGACTTTTCTGGTTGCATTACTTAATTACGTTATTATATAACTCAAATAGCATGTGTAAGCTATCGTCTTATTATTTTGGCCCGAGAGAGTATAACTAAAAGTCTAAAACTAAGGTATTATCAACAAATGTTAGTTCTATTTAAAAAAAAAAAAAAACCGCGTTAGTATGGCCTGTGTATTTTGTACAAGTTATCTTATTATATAAATAACATCTTTTTTTAAAAAAATATAATTCTTAGAAATTCTATTAGTCAAGAAAAGATCATCTTTTGTGACAATTATTTAAAATTTTATTTTATTCGAATGTAAAATGTAAAAAACTTACAATTTGTGAACCGAGTTAAGACATTAATTATTTTTTAAGAAAAATATAATTTCTTTGTTTATTTTAAACTATGAATTTTTCCTACTTTAGTCAAAAGACATGTCTCTTATTTTTTTGAAGGTATCATAAAAATAATAGGTAAAGATCGCTAGTTAATTTCAAATTTACGGAAAAAGGTCCTTGAAGGGATTAAACGGAACCTAATAACTTAAAAGTTTTCTTATCATTTAATGCTTTGTTAATTAAGAAATGATCTTTTTTAGTGAGGATTATTTAAAATTTTATTTTTACTTAAACATGAACATAAAAAAAATGTACAGTTTGTGAAGCCAATTAAGTATCCCAAGTAATACTTTGACAAAAAGTGAGAAATAATCTGACAACCATCTAGGAATTACAGAGAAGAGGGGGAAGAGGAAAGAGAGACAATGCATACTGTTTTATTGATGTAAGAAGAATGGGAAGAAAAAATTGAAGAAGTGTCGTTACAGGCTGTTGGGATATCTATATATATATCCCTTGTCTTAAGGAGGTTGTTACAGGGAATAACAAAAAATGTCCAGCTCAGTCATGCCATTTCTTGATTGTTGACCTTGTTGACCTTGTGTTTCTCATCACCCCCCCTCGAGCTAGAATGGTGAGGATGAGGAACCATGCCCAGCTTGCGAAGGAGAAGAGCCTGTTGTGGAGAGGATAGGATCTTGGTAAGAACATCTGCAAGCTGATGTTTTGTTGGTAGATAAGAGAGCTGAAGTAGACCTTCAAAGACTTTGTCCCTAGTAAAGTGACAGTTTATTTCTATGTGTTTAGTTCTTTCATGGAAGACGGGATTCTTGCCTATATGGATGGCAGATTGATTGTCACAGTGCAAAGTGACAGGTTTTAATGATTGAACCCTAACTCTTCAAACAATCTGACAAGCCAAGTGACTTCTGCTGCTGCCCGAGACATTGCTCTATATTCATCTTCTGATGAAGATTTAGACACGGTGCTTTGTTTCTTACTTTTCCAGCTGATGGGAGAAACCCCAAAATGAATGAGATAACCAGTAATGGATCGTCCAGAAAAGGGGCATGCTGCCCAATCAGAATCAGAGTAGGCCTGCAGGGGTAGCTGATCAGTAGCCTTGAGTAAGATTCCCTGGCCAATGGTGCCTTGAATATACCTCAAAGTGTGATGTAAGGGCTAGAGATAAGAGGTCCTTGGAGTTTGCATGAATTGACTTAAGGCTTGAGCTGTAAAACTCAAGTCTAGTCTGGTGTGAGTGAGAAAGTTAATCTTCCCTACCAGTGTTCTGTATTGAGTAGGGTCTGGGAGAAGATCTCCTTTGTCTGGCTCTAATTTGCAATATAAGGGCAAAGGGGTAGAGGCTACTTTAGAGTTTCTTAGGCCATTGTCTTTGAGAAGATCAATGGTAAACTTCTCTTGAGACAGAACAATGCCTTCAGTAGTATAGCTGACCTCTAAACCAAGAAAATAATGTAACTTGCCCAGATGTTTAATGCCAAAGAGAGTGCGTAGGTGCTGCTTGACATGGATGATCTCTTTCTGACTGGAACCAGTAATCATGATGTCATCTACATAGGCTGCTATAATAGTGATGCCAGCTGAAGATTTATTAATGAAAAGAGAATAATCATTCTTAGATTGTTGATAGCCCAAAGAGAGCAAGGTGCCGCTGAGCTTACTGAACCACTGTCTGCTAGCTTTCTTTAGGCTATAGAGGGATTTCTTGAGTTTGCACACTTTGTTGGAGGGGTTGAAAATTCCCTTTGGAGCTTCCACATAGACTTCCTTATCTAAATCACCATGGAGAAAAGCATTATTCACATCTAACTGGAAGAGTTCCCAACCTTTTGAAGCAGCTAGTGCAATAATGCTTCTAATGGTTGCCATTTTAACAACTGGAGAAAACACTTCCTGATAATCTATACCATATTTCTGAGTGAAGCCACGGATTACTAGCCTTGCTTTGAACCTTTCCAAAGAGCCATCTGAGTTTAGTTTAACCTTGTAAACCCATTTACTTGAAATAGCCTTTTTACCAGCGGGGAGATCCACAAATTCCCATGTATTATTTAAGAGTAGAGCATCAATTTCCTTATTCATGGCATCAACCCACGCTGGGTCTTTTGCAGCTTCTTCATAAGACTGTGGTTCTTGGTAATGAGATAGATTAGAGACTAATGCATGGTGTTCTGATGGTAAGGAACTAGAATGAACCAGACCATAAAAATAGTCTTGTAAATATCTAGGTTGCTGTGGCTGTCTAGTAGACCTTCTGACTGGTAATTGAAGAATAGGCACAGATGATGAATGAGATGAAGGAGTGCCTTGGTCAAATGAAGGCTCTGTGATTGTAGGGGATAAAGGGTCCATAGAGGAAGAAACTTGTTCTGTGGAGGGAGAAACTTGGACAAGAGATGGTTGCTGAGCTGGCACTTGAAAATTAGGGAATTCTGGGATAAAAATGGCCACAGCTGGAAGAGGAACATCTGACTGGGGCTGAATATGATGAAAAGGAAACACCCTTCCATGAAATTTGACATCCCTTGAAGTGAATACCTGTTTGGTCTGAAGATCTAAAAGTTTGTAAGCCTTCTGGCCATAGGGATAGCCTAAGAAAACACAAGGCCTTGCCCTAGGCTGAAATTTATCTCTATGTCTCTTTAATGTAGAAGCATAACATAGGCATCCAAAGGTTTTGAGATGTGTATAATGAGGCTTTTCTTTGTAAAGAATCTCAAAGTGTGTTAGATTGTTCAAAACTGCAGTGGGCATCCTATTAATCAAATATGTGGCTGTAAGAAGAGCCTCACCCCAATATTTAAGAGGCAATTTAGCCTGTAACATAAGAGCCCTTGAAACCTCTAAGGGATACTGATGTTTTCTTTCCACCACTCCATTTTGCTGGGGAGTGTCAACACAAGAGGTTTGGTGCAAAATTCCTCTATCCTTGTAGAAGACTAAAGCTGTTTTGTCTTTGAATTCTAGGCCATTGTCACTCCTGACTATTTTAACAGTAGTATCAAGCTGATTTTCAACAAAAATAATAAAAGCTTTTAGTAAGGGAAATGCATTGCTTTTATGTGCCATCAAGTGAACCCAAGTAGCTCTCGAACAATCATCTACTATTGTCAAGAAAAATTTGGCTCCTTCACATATATTATGAGGATAAGGTCCCCATATATCTACATGTATCAAATCAAAGCACTGTTTTGTTCTGGAAGTACTGAGGGGAAAACCAAGTCTATGCATCTTGGCTAAAGGACAGATCTGACAAATACTATGAGGCTTGTTATTATTACAGACTATTATATCAATGTATTTCAGCTATTCAAATGACAGATGGCCTAATCTAAAATGCCATAACTCTGCATCAGAAAAACATGCAACCCCAAAATCCTTTGACTGGTGCTGCAGGTGAGTGTTGGATGTCTGACCATGTTCATCTACTTTCTTGAGCTGAAATCCTTGCTGTAGAAAATATAGGCCTTTTTATTGAGTACCAAGGGTTACAGTCTGCATAGTGGGGCCTTGAAGTAAGCAAGAAGAAGGAGTAAATGTGACATTAGCATTGAACTGCTTCGTCCACTTGCTTATGGACAAAAGATTGAACTAAAATTCAGGGATGTGTAAAACACTTTCCAATACCAAACCCAGAGCTAGAAGCATAGAACCAACATGTTTAATCTGAGCCTGTCTTCCATTAGGCATGGTAATATGACAAACAGCTTGAATCTTTCTTATGTTGTGTAATAACGATAGGTCAGGAGTGATATGATCACTAGCCCCACTATCAATAATCCAAGCTTTATTGGCAAAAGATGCTAGCATGCAAAATCTTTTACCTGCTAGAAAGCCTGCTGCACCCAAGTCTCCATTTTCAGTTGTACCTTCCACATCTGAGGAATGCTTGCTGAAAAGTTGCATAAGCTGAGAGTACTGTTCTGGAGTCAAGGTTGGAGTAATTGAGGAAGGCTGAGAAGAAGGAGACACAGTTTGTGTAGGATTGTATCCTGACTGATCATTGTGTACTGCAGCAGCCATCCTTTTGCCTCTGTATAGCTTATGTCCAGGGGGATAACCGTTGACTTTATAGCACCTCTGTATAGTATGACCAGCTATCTTACAATGGTCACAAAAATATTGTCTTTTGTCTTGTCCAGCTGGCCTAGGAGCAGTTCTATAACCTGAATTATTTCCAGAACCAAGTTGATAACCAGGAGTATAGCTTGGATTTGAGCTGTAGCCTTTGTGCTGACTTAAACCACTTTAAGCCCTCTGTTGTACAACCATAGCACTGTAATTATTTGAGGAAGCCATGTCACTGGCATTGAAAGCAGCAACATTGTTGCTAATCTGTGAGAAAGCAGAAAGTGATCTCTACTTTTCTTCTTGAACTATCAACTGATAAACCTGGTCTATGCTTGGAAGAGGCTTCATCATCAGAATACTGCCTCTAATCATCTTATAGTCATCATTAAGGCCTACAAGAAACTGCATGAGTTGTTGATTTTAATCATCTTGGTTGCAGCATTTAAACTTGCACAAGTAAGGCCACAATTACAGTGGGAAATAGTAATCATACTATTGTAATCATCCCACATTTTCTTGATTTGTGTAAAGTAATAAGCCACATAAAGATTGTTCTGTGAAGTAACATATAACTCCCTCAAGATTCTGAAAACCTTAGTACCATCAGCTTCTCCAAACCTTTGTTCCAATTGTAGCCAGGCATCGCGAGCAGTGACAGAAAATAATATGCTCTGACCTATGTCTTTTATGACTACATTAATCAACCAAGATATCCCCATTTTGTCACACATATCCCAATGGTCAGCCAGTGAAGCCATAGGGGATGTAGGACCTAGTTTGGTACAAGTCCCTAAAACAAATCCTAGCTTGTTTTTAGAGATCAAGGCTGTTTCCATGGACTTTCTTCAATGACCATAGTTTGCTCCATTCAACAATTCGCTTACCAACACGTTGTTTGGATTATCGGAAGGATGTAAGAAAAGCACATGAGAAGGATTATTGACATCCAAAAATGCTCGACTAACTGCATTTTCAGTGTTTTGTCCTTCAGCCATTAATATCACAGCCTGTTATCAAGATCAAAGAAACTAATATGAACCCCCAGAAAGAAAGAAGAGTTGACGTCACCTCTGTGTTTCAGATTCGAAGTTTGGCTAAAGAAAATCTGTGGCTGATTCAAGATCAAGCAACTTCTTGTGAATGAATCGCAACTGGATCGAAACAATTGTTTAGCTCTGATACGATGACAACCATCTAGGAATTACAGAGAAGAGAGGGAAGAGGAAAAAGTGACAATGCATACTGTTTTATTGATGTAAGAAGAATGGGAAGAAAAAATTGAAGAAGTGTCGTTACAAGCTGTTGGGATATCTATATATATATCCCTTGTCTTAAGAAGGTTGTTACAGGGAATAACAAAAAATGTCCAGCTCGGTCATGCCATTTCTTGATTGTTGACCTTGTTGACCTTGTGTATCTCATCATAATCAGTTTGCAGAGATTATGCAAAGCTGACATGAATTATCTTTTAAGAACAATATAATTCATTTGTTTATTTTGTATCTCCGTTTGAGAAAGGAAATTATAGTTTTTTTTTTTCTATTTCAATCGAAACATATGTCACTTGAATAAGATACCATAACAATAATATGTAAAGATAAATAGTTAATTTAAAATTGATTGTAGAATGTCCCCAACTCGAAGGGATTAAATGAAAGCTCAATGTGTTCATAATTTGACTAATCTATGCACACATAGTGATTATACGAAATCCAATTCGAAGGCTTCCCACAATGATATACAGAGTAAAATATTCAGCTATAATGATAGTATTTAAATGTGATAGTAATAGTATATAACTAATTAAAATTTAAGTAAATTGAATGATGCGCGATTAAAGACGGCCTATTACATCAATGATGCCGCATTGACATGTGAAACAATTTAGAATGAATGAAGGGTTCTTTCACGGACAACTAACCACAATCATTCACAATATTCGGTATTCTATATCTATACTTGGTAAATAGGTTATTTGATTTGGGTATGGGTGGAGTTAAGTTTGGCTGGGGTCATATTTTAGGTTAGCGACATTTCGGATCAGTTGGCGTGGGCCGGATGAACTTCAGTTTGGGTCGACTTTGGGCTAACGGATTTTTTGTCCAATAAGCTTGTCATGCAAAAATAAGGAACTTTGTTAGAAATTTCGAGTCGGATATGGTTCAATTCAGGTCAATTCGAGTTTCGGGTCTACTTTCGAGTCAGCCTATTTCAAATGTCCGATTGGGTATGGGTCCGGGTCATTCATTTCGAGTTTTGGGTCTCAGGTTAGTTTTGTCAGGTCTAGCTAATTTTAGAGCTAGCAAATGGGTCATTTAGGTCGGATGCGGGTCGGGTCTAATTAGTTCGGCTCAGGTCAATCATGTTTAGGTCGGGTGAAGTTCGGGTGAAGTTTCGATTTGAGTCACTTTCAGGTGAATCATGTTCGGGTCGAGTACGGGCTCGGCTCGGATGAAACTCGGGTCAGGTTTGCTTCGAATTGTCTACAGTAGCCCGGTTCGGATCGGGTATGGGTCGAATCTAATTCGGGCCAAGTAGAATTCGGTTCAATATTTGGTTTAATATCGAGTTGGTTATAAATCAGATCCAGTATGAATCAAGTCAGATTAGTTTCGAATCATTGTATAGTTTTAATGTAGTCATTTTCACTCTTAAATTATATTTAAAATATAAAAACTGTTTAATCAGATAAGTTCATTTATTCTATATTCCTCTTTTAATTTATACGTTAACGATTATGTGTTTATATTTTATTAAAACCCTTCTTTTCACTTGTATTACATATATATATACACACACACACGCACACGTATATATATATATACATATATACATATATATATACACATATATATACATATACATATATATAAATATATATGCATATACATATATATAAATATATATATATATATATATATATATATATATATATATATATAATTAAAAATGTTATAATGGGCTTAGTTATAAATTTACTAAGAAAATAACTTACGAATACAAGTATACTACCCATCCCTGACTCTATGTCAGATGCATCATGCAATAATTCAAAGGATTCTGTGTTGTTAAGTCAAGTTTCAAGTATCTCAGTTGAGGCTATGAGATGATAAAATTAGTGAATCAACCTAACTCAAATCATGAGTCAATGATCTCATTTGTAAAACCCAATACCAAAACATGCCTTGAAAAATGACAAAAAAAGAATGAAAATAATAAAATTTTTATTTTGACCCGGGCATTGGTTCATAACTTCACGTTTGTCATATTCGAAGTTGGTAAACAGAAATAGGTTGGTTCAAGTCGACAGTTTCAATAATCGAATCTATGTTCTTCGATAGCTTGTTAAGTGATCATACATCAGAATTCAACGATTTGTTTTGTGAGATTAACAAATTGATCTGTATGTGCCTAATGAGTTAAAACTCAAAAGTAATATATGAGTACGTGTCAATTAGCATTACATTTATGTAATTGTGAATGTTCGTTATTATCGAAATTCGAGACTTGGAATTTAATTTTCCAAAATTCAAATGAATCACATTGTTATTAGATCATATGCAAGCATACATTCTTGAATTTGATTATGTAGAATTAAACATGTTATGAAGATGATTTAGAATTGTTGACCAGTAGTGCAGCATGTTTTGCAAAAGTCACAGAATTATATTATAATCATAGCATACATTGCATTAAGTCATTAAGTGAATCAAATAGTAGAATAGTATTGTTAGATCCTAATAAGTTTAATCATTTGTCAATTGTGCTTATCTTTTCTTAATTTCTATTTTGACCAAATATTTTTTTCCTTATATTTTTACTACATATCTATCAAATTAAAACTTTAAAACGGTTAGCTATTTTATTTTTTCCTCTTAAATTTTTAATTGATTTCATTTGTGAAAATTCCCTCTTAAGTTATTTTTCTTTGTCCCACCTACACTCAATTAATTGAGTTTGAAGTATTCAAAATTCTCCCCAAAAGTCTAAAACCCAAAAAAAAAAAAAAAGGAAGTTGTTGCTGAGAATTTTAGAATTTTATAATTTTAAGAAGCAAAAGCTAAGTGAAACTAAAAATTGGAAAATTGAAAACCCTTGACAACTGACTGGACAGTGGAGAACGTGATAGTTGTTTTGCTTAAGTCCCTCATTTCTCGCCGCCTAAAGCCCTAATCCTCCCTTAGTAAGTCAATCTCCTACTTGCCGGCCGCCGCCTAAGCCTCCCTCAGTATCCTACTCACCGGTCGCCACCTAACCCTCCCTCAATCTCCTACTCACCATTAGACCTAATTAAAATACGTCAACAATATTACATTTTACCTACTGGTTGAAGACTTTAATAACATTATGCACTATGGTTAATAGTTAGATTATAACTTGCTTTTTATTAAAACTTGCGCTAAATAGCAATAGGAACTTTTCTTCTAGGACTTAGCAATGAAATTTAGGAAATTAGGACTTGTTTTGGGTTGACAAATTATGAGTATGCTTTGGTTCAGGTTATACTTGGGTTGGGTTCAGGTTATATTTGGGTTGGATATACTCGAGCTCGAATTTTATTTGGGTAAATTGAGTCGGGTAACAATCAGATGACTTTAAATCGGGTACCGCTCGGTTCAGGTCGAGTTCGGGTTGTCCATGTTCGGTTTACTTCGGGTCGGGTCACTATGGATTGGGTTTGAATTGGGTCGGGTCATTTTGGGTATGGGTCATTTCACTTCATGTTAGAATTCAAGTTTCATTCGGTTATGGATCGGTTATTTCGAGTGTTCGAGCTGAAATTGGTTCCTTCCATTTCGGGTGTCGATTCGGGTATGGGTTCGAGTCGTTCGGTTCAGGTTTTGGGTCTCGGGTCAATTTTGCCAGGTCTATAGTAGCTATATCACGGCAGACACAACAGTCCATTCTCATATTTCTTTTTTTGTTATCCCATGACAGCAAGTATTGCAAGTTGCAACTATAGGGTACCCTGATTTTATAAAAATAGCTTTTAAGGGTTAATTTTTTTAGAATGTATTCCCCAATACGTACTATTTTGGATAAACTATTAACAAAGGCCAATATTTTATGAAATAGTTACTGTCTGAAGTTTTTCTTTGCAACTTTGTTATCCGTCGCCAGGTACTTAGGGATGCGTGAAAAACCGACAAACTGTTTTCGTCGCTAATTCCATCACTAAAATCAAAAATCCGTCGCTATTCTGCTCTTTTTTGTCGCTGATTCCATCCTTATGTAGACTTTTTTTGTAGTATGAGGTTTAAAGAGTAAATACTTCAATCTTTGGGACTTTTTAATAAAACTAAATTTATATTTTTGTTTAGACCTCTTATAATAACTTTACTGGTACTAATCATCGTAATTTACTACTTATATCATAAATATTATATTTTCTGTGATTAACGACCCACCATACTTAGCAAAATAATTAAAACTTAATCAGAGAGCTTCGACCATTACCTGAACTTAGTTGGTGCTGGACTTTGGCGTTCCTCTAACTTCCGGTTTATAGAGATTGCTAATCTCAACCCCACCTTCCTTTAATAAGGCACAACACAAATCAGTTTCCTTTCTACCTCGGACCGCAGTCACTAGTCAAGTTTTATACATTTTTAAAGGATAGTGAGACTTTAATCTGGAAATTATAGTATTTAAGACATAAGGTTCAATTGAATAACTTTTTCTACTAGGAAGTTTCTTTTATTGAAAGCTTAAAAGTGGAAATATTACAATGGAAAGCTTGAAGAGGGACTTTAAGCTAAGATCATTATAGATGCTTGCTTAAGAATACTCTGACACTAGTTGAAAAAGGGCATCGAGTAGTACGTATAAGAAAAATGTCACATGCACAAATTTTAAATTTTCGAAAGTAAGTTTTTAAGGATTTGGGCTAAAATGCAAATATGAAAAGTTTAAGGGCTAAAATGAAAACGAAAACAGTGAACAGTCCCCTTAAAATAGTTTCCATAGAATATTGACCCTTTTAAATATATTCTAATAACATGGTCCTTTATTTATAATTTCTACACAAAGTAGGGTATCTGACAGTGATATTTTCTGCTTGTATATATATAATTAAATAATACACTTATTTACATTTTATAGTCCAAACTTCTCTTTGAAAGTAGAGAAACTTAAGGACATCAAATTTTGATATGCATAAGAAAATTAACATTAGACGCAGACATTTAGCGTACAAAGTTGACATACGTTTGATACTCGTTATCAATCTCGCACTCGATTGAAGGATGACGAGCAAGGAAGTCCAATTCAGGGAGAAGAAATTAATATAAAGCCTAGTTTCCTATTAAAGAAGAGACAAAAAAAAAGGAGAAAGTGTGAAATTTGATGACTTTGTGTTGAATACTCTTACCGTTTAATTAAGTGGAACTATCTACACAAACGGTAAGATGACGAGTATGGTGAGACTTTGAAAATGTTTAATTTTAGTTTCGATTTTATGTAAGTGCTGCAAATTTATGATTAGAGTCTATTATGTAATTCTTTCCAATTTTCAGTAATAATATGCCACTTGCATTGAGCTAATTTGGAAAGAAGATTTTAATACTTATTTTTTATGCTTAATTGAGTTTCTTTAATCAATTTTGTTGTAATTTGAAATTCAAAATGTTGAGTTATTGGAGGGAATAATTTTCCGGGGGTAAATGGACGGGAGTGAATATGGTGCGAGTGTACATTTGAAAAATACATTTGAATTATATTATTAGATTTTTTTTGTAATTTGAAATTCAAAATTGTTGGCCAGGCCTAATGTTTAGGCCTGACGGCCACATAAGCCTCTTAGTGCGACAACCCTAATTATTTTCCCCCCAACCTATATAAGAAGGATTCAAGAGATTAATCAGTGTTACTAAGATTGAAACCCAAAAAAAAAAAAAAAAAAAAAAACACTCTCACAGTTTCTCCCCTTCACCTCTCACGGCTGCCTAACCATCCACCGGGGTTTCGGATCTAAGACATGAACCCTAAAGGCAGCTCTAGTAGTCGCCTTACATTCAGATCGACGTGGGCTATTCCCGACAGATAATTCCGTATTCCAGGTCAGTCCTATTTATTTAACAGTGATATCAGAGCCTAACTGATCGGATTCATCCCGTTTTAAGTGTTTAAAGATCTGAGTTCTAAGCATGCTTGTTTTGAGACTACGACTATATGATTAATTGCTTGATTTTCGTAATTATGCAAGTTAATAGCATGCTTCTGTGATTTTAATTAACTAAAGATTGGAAATTTAGTCATGATAACTGATTACCATGTGTGCCCAGATAGAAAATTGATTCATACCCAGATCACCTAACATGTTTATATTCTACAAGCATGATACTTTATGCGATTATATGTTAATCGAAGTTATGCCCAGAAAGTTATCAAATATCAAGAGACCCAATTTGTTTTTGATGACTGATATGTGTTCATCCCGAGCTCCTCAAATTATGCATAACCCGTAAGCCCTGAATATTAAACATGATTATGCCTAACGTGATTTAATTCCAAAAATCATGCTCCTTTGTATTGCTGAGTGTATTCATGAGAAATCGAACTCATGAACACAATGTTTATATGTTACTATGTGTGTGCATTAAACTCAGCCATAATCAATCCTTCTGCCCCCTTTTTTAGATTAAGTCCTTGCCTAACCCTAGCATTCAAAAGCTAAGTGCCTAAAACTCTCTTGGCGATTCAAATAGCAACCTTGAAACCCTAATCCCACCGCTAGCACCTCGGTGGCTGCGATGGCAGTGGGCCTAATCAGAACCTTAGTGGTTTTCGAAGATCCCTCCACCTTGACCCAACAATTAAAAGAAAAGGGAAAGGAAGAAGGTGTAGAACACGGAAATAAGGGAACCGAGCCATACCCATCAGAACCACCAGGGGAAGGGTGGCGCATGTGATGCACAAGCCGCCATTGAAGGCTTAGTTGCCCCTTCTTCTTCCTCCAACCGCGCCTTTGCATGCCGATCTACGCAACCTCGGAGAAAAATTTGCAAAAACACCGTCACTAGAAGCACGTGTGTCCACGAGCTGCCACCTCAGTGGCGCGTTGGCTGCATGGACCACCTCCCTAGACTCGATCTCGGTCGATCTACGTGGTGGTAGCATTTGTTCTCAAAAAGTTGGCTTAAACCGAAGGCGAAGCGAGGCGGTGGTTTTCACATCACATGGGTGTTTTTTTAGGAACTAGAACGGCGGCAGTGGCTGCTATGGTGGTAGCGTCAAGAGCCTGTGAGAGGAGCTCGGTGCTCCATTTCTCCGGCCATGGCGCTGGAAAACCGAGAGGCTTCTCTTTCGGGGTTGAGAGGTGGAGAGAGAATAGAGAGGCAGATGAAGGGAGAGAGAGTAGTGAAGTCGAGGGTTAGCAAGTGGGGGAGGGGGTAAGTGAGCAACAGTCATCACCTATAAAAGGGCCCGGTTTGGGCTAGTTTTTACCAAATAGAAAAAAAGGAGGGGTCCCGATTTTTTGGTCGTTTATGGGCCGGTTCTTAGGCCCAACTTTACTTCATTTATGTCGGGTTGGTTTTTTTGGGTCCGGTTATTTTCGGCCATTTGTTTATTTTTGGTTTCTGCGTTAGGCAATGTAATCATAATCAGTTTTATATGTTGCAAGTGGTTATGTGTTTCTTATATTTTAAGCATTTTTGTGCTCACATCATTGTTGCTTATGTATCAATTATTTTATATTATTGTTTATGTAATGATAATATGAAAATCAAAGGTATGATATATAACTATGTGTTATATGTCGAATTTATTTTAGTAATATGTTATACGAATTAGTTTTATATAACATAAGCTTATGTTTTATGTTGCCATTTTTGTAATAATATTAGAGTTAAATATAAATTATGTTATAGGAGTTCTTTGTTGAGAACACTTCTTATGAATTAGTTTCATAAACCTTACGTGGATATGTTTTACACAATTGAAAGCGAATATTTGTGTGATAGTCACCAATTAATGTTTTAATAAGTTTAACCAAACTTTTATAAATTTTATAATTAACTTAAAGAAACTCTTAATTCACATCCATATGTGATGATAATATAAAAGACATGATCGATGCATAAGTACGTGTTATATATCGAAAAAATAAACAAATAGCTTTAGTAATAGAATATATGAATTAGTTTCATATTAAAAAAAATAACCTTGTGCAAATATGTTTTACATGGCTAAACGTAAATTTGGCCTAAGATACAATAATGTATTATATCGCTAATAGACATATTATATGAATTCATTTCATATTGATTAAGGGTTGTAGCATTATATGGATATGTACCACATAATTACTTACGCGTAATTTCTTCTTTGATATGTCATTAAATAAAGTTTTTTAAATGATATATTAGTAATTATATCAATTCGTTTTATATAACTGCGTGTAAATTTCTTTTGCATGATTAAAGCTGAATATCTCTGTGATATTTCTAGATGTGTTAATTAGTTTGACAAATTGTGCACTCCATAAATTTTGTTTTATAGAAAAATTTAGTAATTAAATTGTAGAAACTTCTAATTCATGCTTGTATGTGATGATTATGAGCTTCGCAAAATTTTCGATCATACGACATGAGCGATGGAGTTTTTGATAATCTAATTATCTAAAAACATGCATAATGTCCATCTTTTAAATATATACTTTCAGATATGGCAATTAAAATATGATTGGTGATTAGTTTATCAATGAAGAGTTAGGTAGCATTAACCATGATACATGGAGTTAGAAGATTTTGCTTCTTCTAAACAAACGTAAAGTATTAGAACACTCGACGGCTTTTAAAGTCTCCTAGGATAGGCAAAGATGTGAATAACATAGATACAACTACTTGTGAGCAATATCAAGAGAAAGGCTAATAATATACCATGAATGGCTCGAGGAAGGATCGATCAGCAAGCTGGCTATGTGGTATTGCATGCATGATGATCTGGTAAAGGGATTTTAAGGCTATCTCACTGTTGAGAACATGTGAGATCAGCTTGGCATCCGATTTGACAAGATTCATCTCCTTCTCAAAACTCCAAACCTAAGGATGGTATTACCAAAAGAGTAAAAGGCCAAGGTTAATAGAGAGTAGGAGGTAGCACGTGTGAAGTGCTATAACCGTGAAAAGAATAAACCCACTGCTTGGGATCATTCCAAGCTAACTAAGGTACCTTCTTTCATAGTTACACCTGAATAACATGTGTGCTCCCAAACAGTACTTACCAAACTTTCTTCCTTAGCGGACTATAGATATGAGAGCAACCAAGCATATAGTTCAGGGATGAGCTAATTTTGTGAACCTTCATCGCTATTCGATGGGTTCACAGACTGTTGTCTTAGGGGACGATAGTGAGGAACATGTCCCTGATATAGCAACATGTCAGCTCAAACCCCGTGAAGGAAATAAGTTGTTCCTCCACGACGCTCTCTACGCTTTTAGGGTGCAGTATACCTTTGCACCTTTTAGTTCTGATATTAGTTTTCTCTCTTAATTTCCGTCTATCTCAACATCTTCTGTCTTTGCTGCTTTTCTTTGAACTCTGTTTTTAGGCATACTCGACTTGACCATGAGGGTCAAGGTAGAGTGAACAAGCTAACTAGAGATGGTCCTTTAGACCAACTCACTACGGTTAAGTTGCCTAGGTGAGTAATGTCTAGTTGGCAAAGCAAAGCCTTTTGGTGAGGCTTCTAGAGCATCTAGCCCCCTCTAATTAGTCCATTCAAGTATTTGCTGACCCATGAACGTTAAGGTATGTCATGGGATTATCTATTTCATCACTATTATAGATGGTTATTCACGACGTGGGTATGCGTACCTACCATATTATCACTACGAGGACTCGATATGTTCAAACGCTTCATAACAAAAAGTAGAGACTCAATTGGAATGAAGAGTTAGAAATCTTCAGACTGATCAAGGTCGTGAATACCTCTCTGATAGGTTCAGAGAGTTATACGAAGAAAAAGGTATATAAAGATAGCTAACGATTCCATGCACCCCACGACAAAATAGTGTTGTGGATGGCAGGAATCATACATTGCTTGACATGGTCAGGTCAATAATGGCACATGCGAACCTTCAAATTAGTTTTGGGGGGACACGTCGCTCACAGCAACCTATATCCTTAACCGTGTGCCAAGCAATAAAATACCTGCTACACTATGTGAGTTATGGTTTAGTAAGAAACCATCCTTGGACCATTTACGCCCATGGGGTTCGGCCGACTATGTGCATAACCCAACCCACAAACATGGAAAACTTGGTCTAAGAGCCACCAAGATGATGTTCATTAGATATCCTACACAATCTAATAAACAGAAATAGATTCTCACAATGTCGACTTTCTTAAGGATGAGTTCCCAACCATTGGTGAAATCAAGAAGGATGTCGAGTTGTTTGAGTTACAGCAAGGCATCCAACCATCTTTTGGGGAGGGGGAGAATTTAGACTCTAGCCAAGTCACCGAAGATGGTATGCCTCCCCTACCCAAAAGGGATGGGGGAGACTTGTCTACTCAGGAGAATGAGATTCATCTTCAATCTCTTATACATGAGGAGAATCAGCTTGTGAGTGAGGTCCGTCCTCAATCTACGGTTCCCGAACATGCAGTTAGTCCATATGTTCAGGATCCCATGCCCTAAAGAGATAGTGGGAGTGAGCTCCACATGCTTAGGGTCCCACACCTCTTAGAGAAAAGGGAAGGGATTCCAGGGATAGTGGGAGTGATTCTCCACATGCTTAGGGTCCTACACCTCTTAGAGAAAGAGGGAGGGATGCCCCACCTAGGCAGACAAACAGTGAAGGTCCCATGATCCGTAGGAGTGAGCATGAAAAATTTTTTCGACGATATTTCCAAATCGAAGAGGTAATATTCTTATGCACTCCCTTGGAAATTGAGGAGCCTACCTCTTATCAAGGAGGGATTGACTCACTAAACCACAAAGAGTGGATGGACGCCATGAGGGATGAGATGGACTCGATGGTGAGAAGTGAGGTTTTGGAACTTCTTGATCTTCCACCCCAACGTAAGTCTACTGGAAACAAATGGGTTTTCAAGATAAAATGTTGAGTAGATGGTTCGATCAATAAGTTCAAGACTCGTTTAGTAGCGATAGGGTTTACACAAATTGAAGATGTAGACTATGAAGAGACATTTTCTCACATGTTGAGATTTTCCTCTATTCGCCTACTCCTAGCCATGGTTGTCCATTTGGACTTAGAGTTGTTTCAAATAGATGTAAAGACTGCTTTCCTCAATGGTAGCTTTGAGGAAGAAATCTATATGGATCAACCCATTGATTTTGTATGAAAAGGATAATAGTGTCGTCTTAAAAGGTCCATATATGGTCTGAAGCAATCTTCCAAATCTTGGTACTTAAGATTCCATGTAGCTATAGCTCCATTTGGCTTACTCATGGTTTTAAAAGACACTGTGTGTATGTCAAAAGGTCAATCAGAAGATTATGTTGCTTGCCCCATACGTGATGACATACTCTTGGCTGGAACAACTTAGAGATTATCGAAGCCACTAAGAAGTGGCTGTTCTCCGTCTTTGAGATGAAGGACATGGGTGAAGTCAAGTATGTCCTAGGCGTGGAAATAATTAGAAATCATCCTAAGAAGCTTTTAGGTATGAACCAAGAGGCATATATCAAGAAAGTCTTAGAACGGTTCTATATGCATTATTCCAAACCCGTAGACACTCTAGTTGGGAAGGGTTTAACCTTGAGTCTTGACCAATGCCCAAAAATAGATAAAGTAAAGGAGGAAATGAGCAATGCCCCTTACACTAGTGCTATAAGAAGCTCAATGTACGCCATGCAATGTACATGGCCTCACATTTGCTTTGTGGTTGGCTTGGTAAGTCGTTACTAGAGCAACCCAAGACTTGCTCATTGGCAAGCCGTCAAGAGAGTCGAGCAATACCTTCATGGTACAGGTGATTTAGTCTTATGCTATCAAGGGGAGATCTCAAGTTGAGAGGATCGTCAAAATGTCGATTGAGGTGGTGACTCGGAAGAGTCTAAGTCAACTTCAGGACATGCCTTCACCCTGGGTTAGAGAGCCATGTCATGATGCAGTATGAGTAAAAACTGCACAATAATATTAGCTATGGAGGCAGATTATGTGTCACCATAAAAACAAAAGACATTGCCATAAAGTATATGTACGCCAAGAAGGTGTTTATACCCCTTTTAACTAAACCTATTCCTAGTGACACGTTTAAAACTCATATGTTGAGTCCACGAATTCACAAGGTTCAATTTTGGGACATATCTTGTCATGTGATGGACAAGGTTCTTTTGCAATGTGCAAAACGCTCATAGATTATTATTACGCGTTAGGCATACTGAAACGTCACAGGCTTCTGATTGGCCTAGTCACACAAGCAACCGCCCGGATGCTTGAGTAGCGAGTAAGATGAGACTGAATCATATTGGCACTGAGCGTATAATATTGATTGCTCATACTGAAAGTGTATGAATGTGATAAGATATAGTCACCTTAGTAAGTCTAAGATGAGACTCGAGGGAGTCGAATATGAGATATAATTTCAAATTGAAGTCTTAAAAAGCCGAATCTTGAGTGTCAAGATTGACATTTAGTAAGTTAATCTAGTGGCTCAGGTTAGATTTTTAGGTGAAAATCTAGACTGGCGATTCGCATGGCATATAGAGTGACAAGCCCAGTTGAGTGGGAGCTATGTCATGACACACATCTCATACTGTGTGTGTTTAAAAGACGACTATACACGGAGTGACAATTGACCTCCCTATCTTTTGTCACTGTGTGACCCTATGGACGATGACCCTTTGACTTAAAGCTATGGCATAAAGTCAAAGCTTGATGTTACTACTTCATTGTGTTTTTCAAGGACCACAATATAAACGGTTTGACGAGAGCACGTTAGGAAAGCAGTTAAACTGAGAAGTAATACCATGAGCATTTAAGGAAAAGTCTACCCATCATCACCAATATTAGCCCGGGAAATTATATTGAGTATATAATCATATGATATATCGTGGCATAAGGGATTCGAGATGCCAATAGTGATATTTAGGATGATTTGGGCATCATACTTTGTGAAAGTGTTATGTCAGTTAGATGGTAGCTTAACATAACACTACTTGTTACGTTTTGATCGCACGTCCTATTTCTAATATGAAGCGTGAAGAGTTGTGATTCGTGGAGAGCATGTGTTTTGCGGCCTATGTGGCCAAGGAGAGCTGTTGGTCGGGCCTAATGTTTAGGCCTGACGGCCACATAAGCCGCTTAGTGTGACAACCCTAATTATTTCCCCCTCAACCTATATAAGGAGGTTTTAGGGGATTAATCAGGGTTACTGTAATTGGGAAAAAAAAAACACTCTCATAGTTTCTCCCCCTCACTTCTCACGGCTGCCTAACCATCCACCGGGGTTTCAGGTCTAGAAAGTGAATCCTAAAGTCGACTCTAGTAGCCATCTCATATTCAGATCGACGTGGGCTATTCTAGGTTAGTCCTATTTGTCTAACAAAAATGTTAAGGTATTAGAGGGAATGGAATATGGTGCGAGTGTACGTTTGAAAAATGCATTCAAATTATTTTATTAGATATGTAATTTTATATAAGCAAAATATATAAAAATTTTAAGGGGCTTCAATGAGCAATTAATAAATTTTACTAAAATATCTATAAAAGGAAATAAACTTTCATTACCTTTAATATAAGAAAATAATTATTAGCAATTTTTAAAACTGAATTATTACATTTCTAATTTATATATTATATATATGGGGCTTAACAGGTAATCAAAATGTAAAGTTTTAAACTCTATTTAACTTTATGTGGCAAACTATTGAGGTTTAATAACTCCTAATCTAATGATAAATCAACTTTTAAGGTTTTTAATCAAAATCAATAATAAATTTATGAAAATCATATTATTAATAATTTAAAGTTATATGACTTCCAATATACTTTTAGTCCATTTAGTAAAATTAATATAGTGAAATTATTCTCAAAAAATTAGCCACAAACACTATCAAAAATGTGATATTTAGTATGATTTCACTACCAACAATATATTATATATATGATTACAAACATATTATTATAAATGTACTAATTTTTCCCATTAGAATAATGAGACCATATTTTCACATTTTAATATAATTGTTTACAACTTGCATTTGACTATCGTAGTTAACTCTCAGAACAATTAAAATTAGAAGACACCTAAAATCTTTTCGTGCGGGTTGTCAAAACTAGTTTTACATGCAAACTTATCCTTCTGTATTCTAGTTACTTGAACTGTGTTATAGTTATAAAGCACTGCGTTATAAAACAAGCAATTATTTAATTTAAATGCACTCCATTGTTAAACTTTAACCCCCAAACTATTGTGTATAATTTTTTAAACCTTGGCTTATTTGTTGGAGTAATTTCCATAAAAATGGAAATTTTAATAAAATAATTATTTTCATAAAAATGGTTATGAAAATGCATTTTTGTATTATGCCTAAGTAATAATTAATTATCTTGATAATTAGTTATTGCATTTCACCTTTGGGTAAATAATTAATTCGATTAATTATTTAGAAAGAAATATAACTTTGTTTGGCTAATTAACTAACTTATGCCTTTTGAAATAACTAATAAAAGCATGTCTCTTTGTTGAAAAGGCATGATGAACTCTACAAATGTGGAGCACCTTGGCATGCATCGCTATGCCTTGATGGGCATTGTTAGGGGTTATCAAAACCGATTAACCAGAAATTCGGTTAACTGAAATTTGGTTAATCGGAAAGTTGGTTCGCAAAAATTGTGAACCGAAAATCGAATCGAAACTTTCGGTTAACCGAAAATCAGTTAACCGAATTTTTCGGCTTGGAAAAAGTGTGAACTGTAACCAAACCGAAAAACTCGGTTAACTGGATTTTCGGTTTCGTTAACCGAATTTTCGATTAGGTTACCGGTTAACTGTTAATTTAAATTGTTAATTTTCAATTTTCACTCCTTTTTTGAATTTATTTAACTATTTGAGACACCAAATATTAATTTACACATTATTATATATTTAGTCTTATCCTTGATAATTATAAAATCTACAATACAAATGACCAATATAAAATTTTTTTTGAAAATAAAAGTGTAAGTTTTTGGTTTCGGTTAGCCATATAGTTAACTGAATTTCAAATGGCCGAACCGAGACCGAAACCGAAACAAAACAGCAAAAGTTTTTCGGTTCGGTTAACCAAACCGAAATTTTTAGAAAAATCAAACCGGTTTTTTGGTTTTTCGTTTCGATTTTTCGGTTTTTCGTTTTTGATTTTTTTGGCTCACCCCTAGGCATTGTAGAAGGTTAAAGAAAATAATTCGACCAATCACAAATTGACACGTGCCGAGTTAACTTTGGTGGACACGTTTGGTCAAAATTATATGCAACTAAAATTCAGCCAATTAAAAGTTGCCAAGTGTTGTTAACAATGCATAAATTAATAATTACTTTCTTTATTAAAAAATAGAAAAATAATTATCGAGCCTAGGCGCAAAGTCTGGCTCTAACACTAACTGGCGGAGCCTATAAACAGGAGTCCTTACCTCCTCATTTGACGCATTCAGCATTTGCAGAATTCAAAGGCATAGACTGCAAGCAGCAACCATCTAACAAGCGAGAATGATCAAAATTTGCGAACTTTAGAGTCAGTAATAACTAGTTGCAGATCAAGATCAAGAATAATTTTAGAGTGCTTCAACTGATTTTGCATCAATTAAGATCGATCAGTCATGCCCTTGAATCAATTCAAGTCACTAAGAAATCAAATCTAAGGACTATTTCATTGTATTCAACTGAGAAATCGTACCTGCACAAACTATATCAATACAAAATTTAATTTCTTTTCTCAATTTCTTGTCTAATTTAGTTTAGGCTCGAGATTTGTATTTACAAATTTTTGTCATGCTTGGTGGGACATCTCTGCCTCTCATCTCTTTAAAGTATAAAACTCTACACTCATTCGAAGACAATATGGCCTCAACAATGCAATCCCTCGATCTTCAAGGAAAACTATTCGATCCACATCTTAGGGATAAACAACTGTTAGCGCTAGATCTGGCAGCATTATGATTGGAAGTATGCTAAAAGCTATGGCCGCAATCGCCTTAGAGTAATCAAGTGTGACTACACCATCGTAATCATGTAAGATCAAAAACTCACCTCCATGGTGCCTGATAGAGTCACCCAAATTGCTTCACATGCTTTGAAGCAAAACTCTATTGCTAGCTTCAACATGTTGTAAACAATTCCGTGTGGGATGGATGAACTCCAAACCCAAACCAACCCTACTTTCCACCCTTCGTGGTTGAAGATGATGGCTATTTGAGTAGTGATTCCTCTTTGGCATCATCGAAGGGATCACTTTCCTCACATGTTGAAGCTGAATTCTATGACACTGTCGTCATGTCAGTTATGGTGACAGAAGCTGCTAACTTCGAATAAAAACTGATGAGTATGAAGGCGAGATTGGATAAGTTTCCAAGGAGAGTGCAGAAAAGGATGCTGAGCTAATGAAGCTGGAAACGAAGTCCTTTGAAGCTTCAACAACGGTTCAGGCACTGATGATCATGATAGAGAGTTCAATCACAGCAAAGAATCTAATGATGATCACAGCGTGAAGAAGAATCACTTGTTACTCTCAATGTCGATTAAGCAAATTCAAAACTTAGTAACAAATGCAGTTATAGCTCAGTTGAGAGCAGGATTTCACAAGACCCACTTATGTACAAAGCCTTATACGAAGAGGATTGATGCTCTTCCTAAGGCCCACGACTATCAGCCTCCCTAATTCAACCATTTTGACGGTGAGAGTAATCCTAAACAATGTATCAATGACTTCATTAAGACGTGTAGCAATGTTGGTATAGAGGTAGACCGACTAGTGAAGCTGTTTATTCGGACTCTAAAAGGGATTGCATTTGGCTGGTACACAAATTTGGAGCTAGAGTCCATTGATAGTTGGGAACAAATGGAGCAGGAGTTCCTAAATAGGCTCTACAGCACTTAACGTGTTGTTCGCATAATAGAGCGAACAAACACTAGACAATTGAAGGATAAGCCAGTTCTCGATTACATCAATCATTGGAGGTATCTCAATCCTGAGTCCAAGGACCATCTATCATAAGCTTTAGCCATTGAAACATGTGCTTAGAGCATGGAGTGGGATTTACTTTACATGTTACAGATGAGTAAGCTAAGAACTTTCTAGGAATTGGTAATGAAGGCTCATGATATGGAGATGACAATTGTAAGTCATCGTGGCAAGTCTTCTTCCTCATTTGATTCCAAAAAGAAAAAGAGTGAATTCAAGAAAAATCTCAAGTCCTCAAAGTCTTCAAACAAAGACTCCATGGCTATTTCAACTGGGGAGCCGGTTCGAATATCTGGAAAGTTTAAGTATGGAAATAAGAAAAGTGGATTCTCTAAGGATATTGGAAAGAAGCATCTTACATTGAAGGAGCTAGGGGAGAAGAAATATCCATTCCCCGATTCAAACTTGTCAGGAATGGTTGATCTCCTTGAAAAGGGGGTTATCGAACTTCCAGAGTCAAAATGGGCTGAAGAAGCTGAAAGGGTTACTAACCCAAAATATTGTCAGTATCATAGGGTGATTACTCACCCTCTTGAGAAATGCATTACGCTCAAGGAGTGCATTATGCAACTTGCTAGGGGTGGGAAAATAATATTGGATTTGGATGAAACTACCGAGACAAATCATATTTCCATGTAATAAGAGTGTTCTTTATCACCCTAGTAGCAAAAACATACTCCACCTCAAGGTAAAGTCAACACTAAATTGATTTCCTCGTAAGGAGAGAAATTAATTACAATTAAATTTGAAAGTTTGGCATGTATTTTAGTTCCAATGGCATCCCAAGGACCTTTGACAAAGATCAGTCTTCTTGTGGATGTTTCTAATGAAGCTGATAAAGATGAAGAGGGATGGACTCTTGTCACTTGACAGAGGCTAAGGAAGCAAAACCATGTTTAGCGACCATCTCTCCGCCATAGAAAGACGCAAGGTAAGAAGAAGAGCCCTCCTCATTCAAGAAGGACGAATAAGTCCAAGAAGATCAAAGGGCGTGAAATTCAACCTATTAACCTACTTGAGCTGGAGCCACCTATTCCTGTCACACTAAAAGAGTTCTCCCTAACATGTTTCTTTGAGAAAGTTACAGTCAGCATGATCTCATATTCTGAGCTCGAAGAAGATGAAGATGAGGAGAGTGATAGACAAGAGAACTCTTCAAAAGTAGTTGACAAAAGCTTGACTGTTCTAGAGGCTTTGCTAACTCGCATGGGTTGGAGACAAATCTTTTGTTTGATTGATGAGATGTGCCAACATGTTGTTACTACCTTATAATACCCAGAAGTTTGCGCTTACCAAGTTAAGGATATGGGAGGATCAACAGAAAGCCCTGTTCAGTGTGCTTCTTGCAACACTACAACCACTTTCACTGACGATGACTTATTATTGGGATCCAAGCCTCAAAATCATCCTTTATTTGTGACTAGCTACATTATGGAGCAAAAAGTTAAGCCCATCCTCATGGATGAAGGGTCAGCCATGAACATCATACCCAAGTCTACAATGAATGACGTAGGGATCACAGTGGAAGAACTTTCTAAGAGTCAAATGATGATTCAAGGGTTCAACCTTAAGGGCTAGCAGGCAATTGTCATGATCCGCATTGAAATAACAATGGGAGACTTGTCACCATCCTCAAGCTTCTATGTAATCGATGCTAAGACTTTATATAAGTTATTACTTGGGTGACCATGACTTCACCAACATGGGATTGTGGCTTCCACTCTGCACCAATGCCTTAAGTACTATTGAGATAAAGAAAAGTAAATAAATGTGAATGTCAAGCCATTCACTATGGATGAGTCTCACTTTGCAGACGTAAGATTCTTCGAGGAAGGTGCTGCACCTAAAGAAACCATGCCGTCAACCATTTCTTCTACAGAAAAGGTGGCGTAAAGCATTTTCTTCAAGCAACAAAAGATGATGCTCCTAAGCAACAACGTGATAAAGAAGTAAGTAAGTAGTGAAACATAGCTTCTTATATTAAACAAGTTGCTAAACCAGTTGCTACTTTAATGGGCTCAACACCACTGGTCATAAGGTACTTACTTAGGTCTCACCATAAGGAGGGTGAATTACCCTTTAGCAGGTGCATAAGCAGAAGTACTGAGACCAAAGCTACTGAAAAGGATGATAGAGCTAACATAACCACCCTAAAATAAGTGTAACAGTTCCAACACTTAAGATGTGGCAGGCTAAGGTGAGTAGACCCCCTCTTTCTGGGTTGTTTCTTCTAAAGAAGGCGATGACTTGCTAAAGAGGGGTTTAATTTGAATACATATAAGCTTATAGAAAGAGTTGGTTATGATTTTCAAAACCTAGCTATGTTAGGAAAGGTAATCAAAGCCAAGCCTCATGGTCTTACTGAAACTTAGAGAAAGATCCAAGAGTTGGGAGGTTTCATAGGCGTCTCCAAAGTTGGATGTAATTTCATGCTACCGCTGCTAGTCAGAATCTCAGGGCAATGGAAGGACACGAAGTTGGTGGCTCAGTACATCTTGGCTAAAGAGGTAGATGAGAGTGAAGATGAAAATGCTTCGCCTAACTGAAAGTGCTCAGTGTTTGATAAGCTATAATCATCCACTTCAAAAAAAACGCCCATCAGTCTTCACCCATATAAGGGAAGGGAAAGATCATAGAATCTCTGTTTTCAATAGAATCAAAGATGGTCCCTAGCCAGAGCCTTCCGTTTTTGGTAAAATAAAATCTGGTGAAAAGTCTTCAAAGTCACGACTTCAGCAGGAAAAAAGTGATGTGTTTAGTCACTTAAGGGTGATAAATGAAGTTCATAACTCTATCCCTTCTCGTATGAAGAGTTTCTCCAGTCTAGATGTTAAGATGGTCGATTCATTAAGAATAAAAAGGCGTACTATAGTCTTCACATGTCAACAAAAAAGCTCTAACTCTAATGAGGAGACAGAGAAAGAAGAAGCTGTTTCTTCCAATCATATCACAATCCACAGATGTGATAACTCAGACTCAGAGATAGAGCTGGTAGAAACCCTTGAGACTCTCGAAGACGAGGGGTAAACTCCAGTTGATGATTCAAAGGAGTTGAATCTTAGAACCCATGGGAAGCGCTACCCTATCTATGTGAGCTCATTATTCACACACAAAAAGGAAAAAGAGTACTTTGATCTCCTAATAGAGTAGAAGGACATGCTTCCCTAGAGCTACGAAGAAATACTTGGGCTAGACCCAAAGATCGCAATCTACTGCCTATCTATCAAAAGGGGTGTTTCGCCTTATAAGCAACCTCAACGATGTTTTCCCCCAGAGTTCGCATCGAAAATTGAAGAAGAGATCAACAAACTCATAGAGGCAGGATTCATTCGTGAGGTCCCAACATGGATTACAAACATTGTGCTAGTTAGAAAAAAAATAGGCATCTTCGTATTTACGTAGACTTCCATGATCTCAACGACGCTTATCCAGAGATGATTTCCCATTGCCAGTCACAGAGCTCATGATCAACTCACCACAGTGTATAAAGCATTGTTATTCTTGGATTGTACTATAGGATACATTCAGATCTAGATGTTGCTAGAAGATTAGGAGGCCATAGCTTTTCGCACACTTAAAGGCATTTTTTATTATAAGGTGATGCCTTTCAGACTAAAGAAAGCAGGAGCCACTTACCGAAGGGCAATGCAAACCATTTTTGATGATATGCTCCTCAAAATAATTGAGTATTATGTTGACGATTTGGTAGTCAAGTCCAAAAAGAGGACAGATCACATAAAAGATCTTTGTCTGATCTTTGAGCAATTACAGTGATGCCAATTGAAGATTAATCCACTCAAGTGCGTGTTTGGTGTCACCTCAGGGAAGTTCTTGGGTTTCATCATTCGCCACAGGGGGATTGAGATCGACTAATCTAAGATAAAAGCAATCTAAGAGATGCCTAAGCTTAAGAATTTGAAGGAGCTTCATGGACTTCTAGGTCGCTTGGCGTATATCCGAAGGTTCATCTCAATTCTTTTAGGACACTACCATTCTTTCAGTCCCCTTTATGAAAAAGAGTGCACCATTTGAGTGGGATGAGTCACGTCGCACGGCTTTTGTAAAAATAAAGAAGTATTTTCCCTATCCTCTTATGTTGGGGGCACCAATCCATAGCCAACCTCTCATACTATACATTACAGCTTAGGAAAAATTCCTAGGAACATTATGCGTATAGGAGAATGAGGAAGGAAAAGAAGTCTCTCTGTCTATTTAAGTCGTACATTAGTTGGTACTGAATTAAAGTACTCTCCCATCGAAAAAATTTGCCTGTTGCTCATCTTTGGATTCAAAGACTTAGACATTATATGCAAGCCTATACAATGCAAGTGGTCTCTAAAGCCGATCCCATCAAGTACATCTTGTCTAGGCAAATCTTAACTGGGTGACTTACGAAATGGGCTGTAATCTTAAAGCAGTACAACCTTATCTACACACCACAAAGGGTGGTTAAAGGGCAAGCACTGGCAGACTCCTTAGTAGATCATCCAATTCCTGATGATTGGGAGCTAAATGATGATTTGCCAGGGGAAGATGTGTTCTTCCTTAATATCCTCCCTCCATAGAAAATGTATTTTGATGGAGTAGCAAGACAAGATGGAGTTGGTGCAGGAGTAGTTTTTATCTCTCCC
This sequence comes from Carnegiea gigantea, assembly GCA_029747015.1. NCBI lineage: Eukaryota > Viridiplantae > Streptophyta > Magnoliopsida > Caryophyllales > Cactaceae > Carnegiea > Carnegiea gigantea. The sequence continues at coordinate 101,372 of JAKOGI010000219.1, forward strand.
AAAAAGCACATGCTCTCGTATTCATTTGTGGTTACTCAATTATGCTCTAACAATATGGCAGAGTACTAAGCACTTAGCTTAGGTTTTCAAATGGCTATTAAGGTAGGGATTAGCGACCTTAACATATATAGTGACTTGCAGTTGGTCATCAACCAACTAGTTGAGGATTATGAGGTTAAGAAAGAACACCTTGTTCTGCATCACGAGCATGCATTACAGTTACTAGATGGGTTGGACATAGACAACTTGGAACATGTGTCAATGAGTGCCAATAAGATGGCAGACACACTTGTAAGCCTCACAATCACTTTGGCATGGGGGCAGAAGAAGGTATAACTATCCTAGTATTTAGCCATTGGGTCATTATGCCCGACGATGAAGACTTAAAGGGAGACATCAACATGATCGGTGTTCTTGAGATAGATGCAGATGACGGGTGTCAATCAATAATTGAGTAGCTAGAGCATGGAAAACTCCCTAGTGACCCAAGGTATAAGACCAAAATATAGCGGAGAGCTACACCCTTCCTTCACTACAACGGAGTGCTCTATTGATGCTCTATTCTTAGGCTTTAGTTATAATGCTTGGATATGGAAGAAGCAAAGCAAGCAATGGCGGAAGCTCATTCAGGTGTTTATGGAGCACATCAATCAGGGCCTAGGCTATATGATGGCATTAAGAAGATGGGTCAATATTGGCCCACTATAGTGTAAGATTACATAAATTATACAAACAGGTGCGCTGTTTGTCAGTTCTATGCCAATTTCATACATCAACCTCTAGAACCTCTCCACCCAACAGTTGCATATTAGCCATTTGAGGCATAGGGGCTTGATGTCATTGGACCAATTATGCCTAAGTCATCTGCTGGTCACTCCTACATCCTAGCTGCCACTGATTATTTCTCTAAGTGGGCGAAAGCAATTCCATTAAGGGAGGTCAAAAAAGAAAATATGGTTGACTTTATAAGGATATAGATTATCTATCGATATAGTGTACCTGGGTACATCATCACCGATAATGGTAAGCCCTTGTTCAAAAGCCTGATGACTAGCCTGTGCGAGAAGTTTAAGTTTGGCCAACCCAAGTCTTCTATGTACAATACCCATGCAAATGCTCTGGTGGAAGCCTTTAACAAAATACTTTGCAAGTTACTTAGAAAGGTTGTTACAAAGTCTAAACGAGATTGGTATGAAAGACTAGGGGAGGCTCTTTGAGCGTACCAAACCACGTATAAGACACCAACACAATTGACCCCCTTTGCTTTAGTGTATGGATTTGAAGCCCTGCGACCATTGGAGCTCCAAATCCCATTACTCTGCATCGCCATTCAAGATGGCTTGACGAACGATGCAAATCACAGTCTTCACTTAGCTGAGCTGGAGGCCCTTGTTGAGAAAAGACTTCAGGCGCAGTAGAAGTTAGAATGCTACGAAGCTCATCTATTAAGGGCATTAATAAAAAGGTTCGATCGCAGTGGTTTTAGGTTGGAGACCTAGTATTGGCAGTGAGAAGACTAATCATTATCTCTCATAAGATTGGGAGCAGGTTCACTTCTAAATGGAATGGTCTTTATATGGTCAGAGAAGTCTACACAAATGGTGCCTATAAGATAGTTGACGTTGATGGGGTGCCCGTGGGACCCATACATTTCAAGCTCTTGAAGTGCTACTATCCATGAAATATGATGTTTGTAAAGCTCCTAACTAAGAGCTTAAACTACTCGTTCTTTCAAGTCAAATACCTTTGTAATACTCCCAGCCCACAGGAGTCTAAACTATGAAGGGCCAAAAAAAAAAGTTATGTCATTGAAATACGTATGGCTTGATCCTTTAGGGTGTTACCTTCTATTTAGGTATATAGGCAACTTAGGCATATTCCCCATGTACAGCGGTAAAAAAATGAATAAATAAAATTTATTAATGCTCACTAGTTTTGATTGTTTTTAATCACTATATATTATTTGCTAAACTTAAAATTAAGATACTCATCTTCTTATAATATAATCAAAGTCAATTCCAACCAAACTATGCCGAGTCCAAAAAAATGACAAGTCGCAAAAAAAGAAGTGAAAAAAAAAATTATAAGACAAAGCCATTAGACATAGTTTAGGCATCAAATATGCCTAAAAGTTCTTAGATACATTTCTTTGCTGTTTCAACTTGAGCTATTTCTTCTGCGGTAATTTGGGGGGCGATATCTAAATCAGCAACCTCTCTTTCAAGTGGAGATACACCATCTTTGGCTTCCTTCAATGAAGCCTTAGCCTCTTCTAATTTGCCTTGTAATTCCAGCTCATTTGCTTTTGCTCATTCAAGATCAGCCTTAAGTAACTTCCTTTGCTTATTAGCTTGGGCGATAGTAGTATTTGCCACAACAAATTGTGCACTAACCTTTTCCACTGAAGCATATGCTTATTCAAGTTTGTCTAATAAGGTTATTCGCTTGTTTAGCACATCTTCGATAGGAGTCCGACCTTCTAGTTGGGCTTTCAACTTTAGGTATTACCCAACTTCTTTCAGATATGCCTTGACAGTATTGCTTAACCCGAAATAATCTGCCTGGAAGGATGAGAAGGTTTCATATATCTGCTCAGCTTCTTGGCAGATGTTTATAATGTCAAGTTCTATCTTTGGGGTGAACCTTTTCAACTGTTGGTGAAAACATTGCTTCACACTCAGGGCCAAATCATTAAACACACTAGAAGTAATCCTCCTAGGAAAGTAGGTTGAAAAGGAAGGAGTAAGAGACTGGCAACAGTCTGCTTACTTCACTAGTGAGGGCATTATCCAATGGAAGCATCCTCAGATGACTTAGCAATAGGCACAGTCAAGATGGCTTTACTGTCTTTATCACCAGATGCAGCCTCAAGTTTATCTCTGACTTCAGCAGTATGTCGCTCTATTAAAAGGAGGATTGCACTAGCCAAAAAAGGGGAAAAAAAATTGGGAAAGGGGGCAAGATAACACGATACATCTCCCTCTTTACTTTGCTCTTCGATGTCAGTGAGATTGTTGCACTGCTGGATTTGGCTTTGAAGTTAGGCAGTTTGGTTACACTGTCTAGTTTTCTCCTTAAACCTGAAAAATTCTTTGCTCGACTAACAAAGGCCGGATATCTAAGTCCTGCTTCTCTAAGGAGACGTGTCTGGTCCAAGTGAGGAACTATTGCCTCATTCTTTTCTAGCTCAGCTGGGGATAGGGCATGCTTATTACTCTGCTACATGGTTGGCTTATGTATACTCACTTTTCCAAAACTGACAACTAGGGCTGAGGCATCATCGACAACTCTTGCTCTAGCAGCTCTTCGTGGTTCCACAATATCACCTCTAGGTTGTTTCGGTCCTTGAGAGAAAATATCACCTCGTGAAAATCACTAGTAGCAAGCATATGCCATGGTGACCAATGTAGAATATTTATAAGGGGAAGTAGCAATGGTCATGCTAGATCCATTTATATGTTTTATTATGTTGAACCAATAGCCGACGACATCCTGTAAAGTACCCTCCCAATCATTCATTTGTGACTCAATTAGCACATCTTGATAGAAGCCATACTGTCACCCAACTTACAGGGGAAGTACGACTTAATCACAGTTGTTCTTCCTTGCCACAAGGTCAAAAACCCAGAACAAAGGCAAATCAAACATGTCCCCCAACTTGGGGATAAGCTCTGGTTGTCAATTAAAGTCATTAATGTACCCTTCGTTACAGTATTAGAGTACATGACATATGGATCCTTGCATTTCAATAGCTTTCGAGTTTCTTGTACGTTAGGGTCTGATTCATCTTTTCACCCGAGAACCTGACCATCTTGGGATGGCTATACTAATGATAGGGATGATCAAAACAAGGTCTGAAGTAAGTCCCTAAACATCCATAAACATAATGAATAGGAAAAATGACTTCTAACTTATTCCATTTCTAAGCTATACAAATTCTATTCAACCCCCAATAAATACTAGCTAAGGTAAGAATTGCTAGGTTTAGAAATTCTCTACAAGTTTTCTTACAGCTACAAATAAAGCTGGGTAAATAAGGCACAATACTTAAGTTAGTAGCACAAAGGAGCATAACCAGCAAGGAAAATAAAGGCGACAAAGTACTCTTCTTCAATCATAACCTCAGGAAATAAGTAAAATAGAATCATTCAACTTATAGCCAATAGAATATACCCATTGGAGTCCTTTAAGGTAAGTAGCAGTTGTAGCCAAATAAGGACAAGATCATATTCAGCGTATTTGGTAAGCGTTATCCCCTCTTTATGGTCTAGTTGGTTTGGGCCAAGAACCTTCCCGGTAAGGTCTGTGCGATGGTGGAGGCATGGTGTTTGGACCACTCTGCTTCTGCCAGGTCCCCTAGTTGATCCCCGAATTCTCTAGGTGGGCTCGAGTTTTGACTAACCAAGCTGTTGGTTTACACCGGCATGAGTGGTCACAGATAGCCAGAAGAGCCACTGCCTTGGGTTCTAGGGTAGAGGTGGCCAAGACTGCTCATCTCCACCATTCCGAGCTACGCATCGTCCTTTTGCTTTATTTCTCTGTTCTCGCCAATGTTGGTGCTTATAGCTTGACTCTTTAATTTCCTCCTCATGATTTATGCTTTCTTGCTTCGCACAATTTTCTGTGCTTTTAGTCAAAGGCCTTGCTTTATTTCATTTGGGTGGTTAGGCTAAGGCTTTGTCTTTAGAGAGTTAATTATTAGTGGTCTCTAGTGTAGTGCATTTGTATTGCCCTATTGTTTCCTTCTGTATTGAATTGGCCTTTTTATTTGGTTTATTTAGGTATCTTACTCATTAGAGCTATTATTTTATTTACTGCACTTACTATTACTACTGTTATTTTATTATTAGTTTTACGGTTATTATTATTATTATTATTATTATTATTATTATTATTATTATTATTTTATTGGTGTTATTATGATTATTTGTTGTTATTTTTATTATTGTATTTTTATCATAAGCTAGTGGCGAATAATATAGTAGCTCAAGCATGTCTTCTATGGGAAAAAAGGGCTAGGAGGAAAGTGGGGACCTAGAAGTTGTGTTTTACATCTTGAAATATTGGGTCTCTCATAGGAAAGTCATTAGAATTAGTTAAAGCTTTGCATAGATGTAAGGTTAATGTCACTTGTGTCCAAGAGCTGAATGGTGGAAGAAAAAGAGGTGAAAGAAGCTAGATATAAGTCTATAAAGCAATAGCAAAGAAAACTGTCGCTGTCACAAAAAGCATTGCTTATGAGAAGTTATATCAGAAACATGAGATTAAGGAAGGCAAGAAAAAGGTCTTTAAGCTAGCAAGGATGACGGAAAGGAGAACAAAAGACTTGAGTCACATAAGGTGCATTAAGGATTAATAGGACAAAGTCCTAGTAGAGGAAGCAGAAATAAAGAAAAGATGAAAAACGTACTTTTATAAACTCTTTAATGGGGAAACAATCGAGTGCCCAAAATGAGGGTGCAAAGGTGGGGTGAGAGGCAACAATACTATTGATGTTGTAGCCCTATTAGTGAAGATGACATTAAGGAGGCCATGGGGAAAAAAGGCCATGGGGAAAAAAGGTAGTGGGCCCATACTAAATTCCTGTCAAAGTGTGGAAGTGCTTGGGTGAAAAGAGACTAAAGTGGCTAATAAAACCTTTTAATGTCATTCTTAGGACTAGAAAGATGCCCAATGAATGGAGACTCAGTACTATTATCCTTCTACATAAGAACAAAGAAGACATTCAAGATGGCAACAATTATAGGAGTACAAAGTTGCTCAGCCACACTATAAAGTTATGGGAAATGATTATTGAGAAATGATTGAGGAATGATAATCAAATCTAGTGGATATTAGACTACATCAGGGATCAGCCTTAAGTCCAATTTCTTTTCACTATAGTTATGGATGAACTCACTAAGGAGATCCAAGATGAGATGCCATGATGTATGCTATTCGCAGATGATATTGTCTTTAAGACTAGGGAGGGAATTAACAATAAGTTGGAGCAATGGAGGCATACCCTAGAGCTTAGGGGTTTTAAATTAAGCAAGTTGAAAACTAAATATTTGAGGTGTGACTTCAGCGGAGGGGAAGAGGCCAGTGGATCAGCGACCTTCGATGGGATAGATATACCAAGGGTAGGAAAGTTTAAAAATTTGGGCTCGCTCCTCCATTAGAAAGGGTATATTGACGAATACATTAACCAGCGTATTAAAGTGAGAAGGAAAAAATGAAGGAATGCATCAAGGTTGTTATGAGATAAGAAGATTTTGGCGGGATTAAAAGGCAGAGTTTAACGTATGGTAGCTAGACCGACTGTTATACAGCTCTAAGTGTTGGCCAATAAAAATGACCCAAGTCCTGAGGTTGATGGTAGCAGAGATGAGGATGATTTAATAGATGTGTGGCCACATGAGATTGGACAAGATAAGAAATGAGGTGATTAGAAACAAAGTAAAAGTAACACTCATAGAAGATAGGATGAGAGAAATCAGACTTGGATGGTCTGGTCATGTGAAGAGGGAGAGTGTAGAAGCCCCTGTGAGAAAATGTGAGATGATTTAGCTTTCAAAATATAAAAGGGGTAGATGACGGGCTAAGAAAAGTTAGGTCGAGATGAATAGACATGATTTGAAATTTTGTAATTAACGAAGGGCATGGCACATGATAGGAATTTGTGGAGGTCTAGAATTAAGGCTTTGGGCCATTAAATAGCGACATTCTTAGCAGTCTTTTGATTTCTAAATGGTAGGAAATATGTGGTGTTATACTGACCTTTATGACATTTTCCTTTGGTTGTACTTTGTATGTTAGTAGTATCCTACCCACATCTGTGTTATTACTGCTCCAACTTTGTTTGTAAGTTGTAGTTTACTCTAGGCGAGATTAGTATTATGTCGCTGCATACCGCTTAAGTTACGTACAACTCTTACACCTCATTGGTTATTCATCTTAATTGATGTTATTTAAATTATTTTATGGGTTTGTTACCTTTGTTTACTCAAAAGCTTTTCAACTTCTAAAATATTTTTTGCAAGGCTTTTTGTGTGGGTTTACTGGAATCAGCCTCTCTACAAATAGTCATGTCTGTAGAGATAATGCTGCCTCTTTATGAATCTCCCCAGACCCCGCGAAAGTGGTACCCATACTAGGAGTTGTTTGTTTTTTTGTTTGTTTATTCTATAGCGAATTATCCGCGAAAAGCGAAAGCAATGCTCTGAGCTACTTTGAACTCGGCTCCATGTACCCTGTTCATAACTGCAATCTAATTTTAGAAGTTATGCGGCTTCGGGAGGCTCATCTCCGGCACATTGGAAGGCAGAGGCTATGGTGGGCCCTATATATATTTTAGAAGTAAATATTTTTATGGATTTTTTGAAGGTATTTTACTCCGTCAAAGCGTGTGGCGAAAATTTTGACGGAAAGAAAGAGTTATCAACGAAACACTATATATGCAGATTTCGATGTGAATTCTGATCATCTATGGAGCAATTTTGACAAAAAATACGTCAAAAAAAGGTACTATACAAATTTTAATGGGCCCTGTCAAAATCACATATAGATTTTGGCGGCTGTCAGTAATTATGATGGAACCCGTCACAATATCACTGCAAAATTCTTTCCCTATGCCTTAGTTTTGACAGATCCGTCAAAAAATTAGTGAAAATTCTCAATAACTGATGGCAACTTAAGTATTCCATCCCCACCTTCTCTCTCCTCCCCAAATAATTACAGGGAAAATTACTTCCAGGTGTTAGAAAATTTTTCTAATTATGTATAGGTGTTATGATAATTATAAGGTGTTATTTTAAAATGCAGAGGCAGTAGAGTTTGGATTGGACTTGTCGGGGTGGAGGGGAATGGGGTATGTGAAAGTTCAAGTGTGCCCCTCATTAGAACTTATTGAGGAAAGCCCCTAGTAGCCTGGTTTCGAAAAGAAGGCCGATTTTTGGGTGGGAGAAAATCCCCTGAAATAGCAGAAGCTAGAGGAAGGAGAGAGAGGAAGGAGAGGAATTTGGTGCTGTCCAACTCCGTTAAGGCTCAACCGGTGCTAGTATTCAGAAGTGGAAGACTACTAGGAGGAGGAATTCAGTTGAACAGGGTGGAGAGTGGCGGTCCGAGGTGGTATTTGCGAACAGACAAGTAAGTACCCATGTCTTCAATTTGAAAAATTCGCAAAGTTAACATGAATTGGTGGGGGTTGTCATGCTAACATTGGTTCATTATGTTGTAATTTATCGAAATGCATGTGGAAATGTTGATTGTTGTGGGTGAGCTACCCTTCTCAGTCAGTTAGGGTTTGAAGATGGTTGGTTTGGTTGAGGTGGGATGGTTATGTTTGAGTACTAAAATTTACCCCTATAGGTGGTTTATGTGGTTAGATGTTGGGAAAATTTGAAGTCAAAGAGGTGTGCTTGGTATTTGTGGGAGTGGAGGTTTGTGTGCACTGTGTTGGTGGTGTGTTGGGGGGTGAAGGTTGCAGAATGTGATGGTTGAAGTTAGGAAAGGGTAGTGCCAACTCTGTGTACTTATAGGGTATTATGAAGCATGAGACAATAGTGTTATTTGTGTATGTGGTTCCGTTGTCATCCCGGGATACTAAATATGTTATCTGGGGATGTATATTGATATAGTATAGGTAGCATGACCTTTTCATATGTCATAATTTGAGGACACTTACTAGTATGGTGGGCGTGGGGATTGGGAAAATATAATTTGGGGATGGGGTTGTTATGGGTGTGACCAGATTATGTTGTATGTTGTCTTCATGAGTGTGTGTGAATCATGGTTCGACTAATTATAGTTTGAATTATGATGTGAACTTTGATGGATAATGTTGTACCCATTAATGAGGTTATATATGTGGGCATCATAACCATGTTTATGCTGATGAGGTGGGTTTTAGTTTTGAATAGGTGAAGAAAATGGAACTTCGCAGTAGGAGAATGAAGAAAGGGACGACGTCCATGAAGCTGGAGATAGAGGGGGAACGTTGGAAGCAGGTGAGGACAAATGACCGCGAAGACAGTGTTCTTTGTAATGATGGGGAGAGAGAGGACTTGAGGTGTCTAGTTGAAAGCAAAATGGGGGAAGATAGCTTAGGCACAGAGTATGAGCCGAACAATGAGGATGAGGGAGTGAGTGAATCAGTGTCATTGTTAGAGTTCGAGTATAGTGTGGATGAGGGCTGCACAGAACGTATTGGAGGGGATAAGGGGAGGTGTACATCTGCTGGGAGAAAGGGGGCTAGTGGAGGGCAGTGTAGGTGTAGGGGTGGACCCTCTAACTGTAAGGTAAAGGCACGAAGAGAGAGCAGTGAAAACCAGTGTCCAGTGGGAGTGATGGAGGGGTTAAATGTGGTGCTGCGCTCGAGATGCACAATTAAGAAGGTAGTTGGCTTAAATGCGAGGATGCATGTAACGCAAAGAGAAGCAGTGAGGGGAACTGCTCTTGCCTCTTTTCTTGAGTGCCCTGATATAGGAATGGAGAGACACTTAATGCTAGCGTTGATTAAGTGTTGGGTGCTATGATGGAAGGCATTTAGTATAGGTGGAAGAAGGTCATTCTCTGTGTTTAACGTTGCATTGCTAACTGGTTTACTGGCAAAAGGGCAGATCGTTGACTTAGATAGGGATGAGGTGACAATAGATGTGGGGGAAATGGTGCATGACCGTATGGCGGAGTGGGAGAGAGAGGAGATGGTTACTCGACTGCCGGGCAGGTCAGGGAAGAAGAGGCGATTTTTTAGGAACTATGTATCTGCTATGGTGGCCCTGTGAGAAGAACATAATGAGGACGATCGAGTTGGGTTGTGGGTGAGGATTTATGCATTTATAATTATGAGTGGGGTTTTGTTCCCGCGTACACCACATGGTGCAGCATGGGGTATGTTGCAATATGTAGAAAACATTGAGAGAATGGGTGAGTATAATTAGGCTGAAGCGATGTGGAGGGCTGTTGTGGACATAATTGAGGACACACAGAAGAAGCTATGTGGTGGCCCATTGACCGAGGCGCAACTGAATGGTTTCTGTAACAGTCCAACCCTAAATCATGTTTATTTATTTAATTAAGTCATGTTATTTATTTTCCAAATTTATTTATCTTATTTAATTATCCCGATTGGGAGAATTCATTTTGGGCCGCACTTGGCAATTCGAGTTCATTTACCGGACAATTTCGGAAAACTTGATAGTAGGCCTCGATAATTATGATTTAATAGATTACATTATTTTTCATGACATCTCATTTAATTTCGAGCTTCGAAAAAAAAATTAAATTGATCGCACCCGGTTTGACATTTTTTCCCGAACTTGAACTCATTTAAGGCCGATTTCGGCCTAACAAGTTTCTAATTCATTTGTTGAGCTAATTACCATGATTAACTCCTAATGTTAATGAGCAAGGATTTTTTTTTTTTTGGGAGGGCAATTTTCAGCCAAGTGTTTAAGGTCATTTTGCACCAAGTAACTCCACCAAGTGAAAAACAGATCTCAAGACTTCTTTCTTCCTCTTCTCTCTACCATCTCTCTATCCCATGGCCCCCTCTCCTCCATGGTAGCCTTGGCTGCTAGCCACCACCATAGCCACCAGTCCCACCACCACAGCCACCAACAGCCTCCCTAATCACCACCCTCACTTCTGTAAACATCCAACCTCACTTATATTCCCTTTTTCAAGCATTAAAGTGAGGTAAGTCCTAATCTAATAATGTTTAATTTTGGGTTTTTATGTTGGATTGATTTTGGATCATGTTATCTTGATATAATGATAGTTTGGTTGTTGAGTATGCTTGAAAGCAAGTAATGATTGAAGTTGTTCATGATCATGCAAGTTTGAGTTGTGATGATGGATTTTGATTGTTTTAAATGAAATTTTGTGATTTTTGACATTGGTAATAAATATTAAGATATTTATGCTGACTTATATAGTTAAAGAGTGATTTTATTGGGTGGTTATGCGAAGAAAAGATTACAAATATGTGGTTATTGAGCTGTACACAGACCTAAAATAGGGGTCACTTCGGGAGAAAACTGATAATGCTTGGCACAATGAAAAGTTATGATTTTTGATGGATTGATAGCTTAATATATTAGCTTTCAATGGGCTCTAGAATTGCTTAATTCTGAGTTCTATAGACAAAGTTATGATTAATTTACTGAATACTGCACAGAATACATTGAAACTGGGAGCAATTTTGAACAGTGGACTTTACGAAACAACTAGTATTGATTGGCTCATTGAAAATTTGTGATTTTTGGTGTGTGGATAGATCAATGAGTTGGCTTTCACATGCCTTTTGAATCACCTTAATCTGAATTCTGTGAAAAAAGTTATGGTCGTTTTACTACGACTGCGCAGATTGAACTGAAATTGTGTGCGTCTGCTTTCTACCCTAATTTTAGGGACTTTACGATGTGAATCATGCTTTGTGTCCTAAATAAATTTTAGTGGACATTATGAGCTTTTCATATCAGGTTTTACATCTTATTTGGAGGTCAAGAGTGAAAGATATAAATTTTCTAATGCAGACTATCAAACGGTAGCATGAGTGAATATAGAAATTGTGACATTTGGAAATATTTTTAGAAGTTTCTATATAATTATTAGTATTGCAAGGAAATTACAAAGTGTGGTGAGTTCAATAAGTGCGATTATGTTTAGAAGCTTACTTGGGTTTAAAACCGAGTTAAGTGAGCATGAAAATGAAATTTGAGAAGTGGGCACAGTAATGACTCAAATTAGTGTCTATCAGATCAACAGAGGTTATTTGAGCCTTTATGAACCTCATGACACCCCTCATGGTGAACCTTCTATTATACATTTCGGAATCATTACACATTCTATTATCTATTTCAGAAGCATTATACTTTCCATTATCCATTTCAGAAACATCAGAAACCTATATTTCGTTTATTTCAATTGAAATCTTTTTGTTGTCAGCTCAATCATTCCAATGTGATCTATTTGATTTTAATTTGTTGTATTTCAAGTTCAATAACCCTAACTTATTTATTTTTCAGATCATCTTGGTTTAACTTACCTTATATTGAATTATTGGAATTGTAGAAGCCTTTTTAATTAATCAATTTCCATTAAAGTTATAAATTATGTCAGCGAATATGGTTTACTAACTACATTTATCTATAATTACATTTCTTAAACAGAAATGGGGTCTAGTCTATCGTTTCCATTGTGCATAAGTATTATCAAGTGAAATATCATTTTAAAGACGTCAGGTACGTCAATTGCCTGTATCTTTAGAAATCAGAGTGTATTTATCAACGCTATCATGTTTCGGTAAGTACATCAGTAATCAGTTTACACAGTGATTTATCAGTTAATTAGTAACCCCGTCAGTTATCATCTACAGGGCATTTGCCCTTCAGTTACCCACGCGGCTTTAGGCTAGGTCCCCGATCAACTTGGCAGGTCTACACCTGTAACGCCCCCAAATTACTAATGACATGATTTACGAAAAAGTGCAGTGGAAGACTTAATAATAGAAGGCGCTACTGCCGTCCTGATAAGGGTAAGGCTCACTGAAACCATTTACTCTTGCAACTCATATTCACAATCACAAAATCTATTAACTGAAACACTTCAAGACCAAAGTCCATAATAGTTCAACTTTGGCACCATCAACTTAATCATACCATGTGATAACTTGCACTCCACACTATACAAGTATATTGAATATAGATCCAACTTGACCCTGAGGTCGATTCCAATGTTCATGCTATGCTGAATCCACTGTGAGCATCTGACGAGTTCCAAAAGAGCTTGCTAAATGGAGAAACATGTGATACTTCATCACCTAAAATTGAAAATATAAAAACAATGCGAAAATATGAGCAAAAACTCAGTACATGCATTCCTGTATTGTAAAATGAGCACAGAAATACTGTTGACAGATACCCGTCTTTGCAATTCATTTAGCTGGCAATAACAATGAAAATGAAAGTAATATGAAACTGAATTGCTCTTTATTATCTGGATGTGAACCCCTTGTACTGATATGATCTATACATAGGTGTACACCTGTTAATTCGATCAAGAGTTGGCCTGAAGCCGTGTGGGTAAACGATGGGCTGACGCCCTATAGATGATAACTGATGGGCTCACAAGTTAAATGGCAAATCACTGTATAAACTGATTTATTGATAAATTGATTAAGAGTTTTAACTTGATAAACATGATATATTTTCTGAAGATACAGGCAATGGACGTACCTTGAGTCTTTAAAAATATCATCTGACTTGATACAAGTCAGCTGTTTCATAAATGTCATCTGACTTGATAAATATGCTCTGACTTGATAACACTTATGCATAACGGGGAACGATAACTAGGCCTCAACTCTGTTTTATGTTTCAGAAATGTCATTATAAGTATACGTAGTCAGTAAATGATCCTTACTCGCATAATTGAGCAAGTAAAGGTATGTGTAACAGAAATTGAGTAATTAAACGGTATACATAACTTGTGTATTTCAATATAACTTCAAAATTGAATTGATGAAAGTAATTAAATTTGACATAAAGTAAACGAAAGTGAAATAGTCCGCAATGAGATAAGTGAAATTACAAAGGAAAAGGCCTTGATGATGACAATTGAGAGAGTGGTTGTGGCCTTTTCTGAAATAGATTACTGATACGAGTTTAAGGCTTGCAGCTGTATAACTGGGCGCAAGATAACAACGAATACACTAGATTGACTTGATAAATACATTTGATATATTTTGAAGTGAGTAAGTAATAAAGGCTTGAGGCCAAGGGAGATATATCTTGGTTCAAATTAGCATAAACTGTAATAACTTGGTCTGAGAAATATGGTTTCTGAGTCACAACTCTCTCACTTCTTATATTTCCTTCATAAATCCATTAGATATTAAATTTCACCCCAAATGAATCATTGAACTCAATAGAAGCTATTAAGCTCACTAAATATGGTATTTTCTTTGTAAAATCCATAAATGATTCAAAGCTCATAAACAAGCTCCCAAATTGTATACTTGTCTTCTTCTTTCTCATTAATTAAGTAAAAGCCCCATGAAAGTCCATGAATATTCATTTTTCCTTTAAATGACTTTACTTGGCCCAAAATACACAAAATGAGTGCATGATCAATCTCACATAATCTTTATTATTGCTTCCAAAAATCACCAAACTCAAAATAATCAATCCAAATTCATGAAATATTACAGGAAATTCAAAAATAATATGGACAATCTCTAGTAAAATTTTCAAAATTTTCTTCCAGGTATACACTGCACAGAAATTGCAACAACAACCTGATTTACACCCAAGCAGGTCAGTTCACTTCAAAAATCCATAACTTTCATTCTAGACCTCAAATGGAGACCTGAAATCCCAATATGAAAAGATTAAGAAGTCCCCAAAAACTTTGATTTACAACACAAAATATGATTTCCATAATAGGACTCCCAAAATGGGACTAAAACACAAGTGCATTAGTTTTGATCCCATTCTGCGTAGTTTTGGTAAAATAACGATAGCTTTTTCCACAAACCTCAAATTAAGGCGATTCTAAGAGATATTTGAAAGCTAACACACTGAGATATCTACCTACCAAAAATCATAAGTTTTCAATGGGCCAATCATTACCAGTTTAATCCCAAAGTCAGCCTTAATTTTCTAAAATTTTCGCCCTTCACTGATTTAACTTTCTCTTCCTTTTTTCATATAAAACTCACTTGAAATCATTTCAAATCACCACAATCAGATATAAAAAAAATCATTTAAGGCCTCATATATATATATCCCAACTCTAAACAACTTCATTAATACATAATTACATAATTCGTATTCAAAACATGGCAGTTTCTTTCAAAATTCTATAACGCACTGATTACACGTCCAACATTGATGAAAGTTTGCCAAAAAATCCCAAATAATATAGAGAAACTACAGTAAAAATTTTAGAATTTTTGGACAATCCAATAATTGCCAGAATTTTCGACAGTGGCATTTAAACATATGCAAAATCTTGAAAATCATACTCTTGATCAAATACCCATGACTCCAAACATCTCCGAACTCAATAAAAATTACACAATAACTATCAATTTGATCATCCAAACATAGGCCATAAATAAAATAACCATAAAATTCAAGATAAAACAAGTTAGGGCTTGGGAGAAACCTCACTTTAGGCTTGAATTAGAGGGAGGAGGAGGCTGTTTTGAGTGATTTGAGGGGTTGGACAAGATAGTTAGCAGCAAGAGGAACTCAGGGCAGTAGGGAGGTGGCCGGAAAAGTAGCGGGAACCATTAGAACTGGCGGCACAAAGGGGCAGTAGCTGCTGCCCCTGTTTTTGCCCAGCCCAGACCGTGAGGATGAGAGAGAAAGTGGAGAATAGGTTTTGATATTTTGCTGATTTTTTTCTTGTGTATAAAAATGGACTATTAATTGATACATGTAGCTTAAAATTTTCCACCCAAAAAGTAGCTTTTTGCTAATTAAAATTAGGTGCTAAAATGAATAATTAGTGAAATAACAAAGTTAGCAAGGTTTTGGGCTATTGTTTTGGGCCCAACAAGCTAAGTTCAGGCTTCAAAAATTATTTACAGTGTTGAACAAAAATGAAATTTTGTATTGCTCGGGATTAAAGTTTACCGAAGATAAAAAAATAATTAGTCACTAAATTACACTTATCGAGACCTAATATCGATTCACCCAACATTTAATCAATCAACGAAACTCGAATTAACAATCAATGAAACTTGAATTGCAAACTGGGTCCCAAATGAAATATCCCTCAACCAGGATGATTTAATATGATAAATAAAAGTGAAAAATTTAATTGACATAAGGTAATTCGGTAAATATATAAATTGATTGTAATTGAATTAATAAACATGTTTTGGTTAAACAAATAGCCATGAGTGATTAACTCCATAAATTTAATAAATTAAATGAATACACATGATTAATTAAATAAATAAATATGATTTAAATAAATAAATATGGGTTAGGGTCGGGTTATTACAGCCTTCCCCTCGTAAAGAGTTTCATCCTCGAAACTTAAGACACTTGCCAAATGTATGCAATGCCGTTAACAACACATGGGTCATCGGTTCCCATTGCTTTCCTCTGAAAAGGTATTATTTGCCTAGTGCACTCCGACTAAGGGTGCCTACATATTATATAACTGCTTAATCCCCTGTTTCAGTAGTAGATCCGGGTACTTCTCACACAATAGCCTCAATGAACTCAATTACTTTGAGTCAAAATTGATATTCTCTTCGAAAGAAAAGAACCTTGTTACTGCAAAGGAGGTATTCTACACTACTGACTCATAAAGCCCAAAGTAACGAGGACTCAATTAGCGTTGACATCCAGTCTCCTGACACCCTTGACTAGATAACCCTCAGAATACTTTATATCTCATCTGAGACTCTGATTATTTCTTTGTTTTGGCAGCACAACTGCTTTGTCGACCTTGTATCATCTCGACATGTACTTGAGTTTTCCCTCTTAATGCTTGCTTGGGTTAGCTCTGACCTTATACTCAATGTTTCTTCTGGCTCACTCCAATATAATTAGACAGTACTTGAGTTTGTACCCTTATCAAACTCTCCTCATCTGATATTCCTAATACCTTATATGATCTTCCCTTATCAGACTACTCAAGGATCTGCTCCCGGTCGATAAGGGGCAATGAAATGACTATGGTTAGGAATGAGAGTGATGAAAGTCTTAGTCAAGCAAATCATTGCATACAAAAGAAATGAACAATGAGACTACAAAAGATTTATAGCGAATGATTAACGTGAGGGGTAGAATAAAGATAAACATAAGTGTATCATGAATTCTGAAATATAATGCCACAAGAATTGTGGTTTATAAATATGGATCATAAAGGTCCAATAAATAATCCACCAAGGAGAAAGATGGCATGGTTATACTTGGGTTTCATTAATGAATTGGAAACAAGATGACAAGCAACTGAGTTTCAACTAGATGACTTTATAGCCATAAGGAACAAGATAAGTACAATAGATAGATGGGACAAGCAATGTGCAATAAATAGATACATAGATTGGAGAAGCAAAGTGCAATAGATAGACAACTAGATTGGATAAGCAAAGTGTCATGGATAGATAAATGGATTAGACGAGCAAAGTGTCAATGGATAGATAAATAGATTTGATAAACAAGGTACAATGGATAAATAAATAACTTGAGCAAGCAAGGTCTAATGAATAATAAATGGATTGAATAGGCTGTAGTGAAAACATGCATTTGCTCATATGGAGCCAAGTTAAGTACAACAATAAGATTAAATAAGGATTACTGAAGTGTACTTATGAGGATGTAAGATATAGGTGTGAGAATTGCTAGTGCCATAAATAGGTCAATAGATTGAACTGGTAAAATGCAATGGATAGATCACAAGATTGAACGAGCAAAGTACCAATGGATAAGTAAACAGATTGAACAAGTGACATTAGAAACATGCCTTTCCTCATATAAAAGTAATTCAAGTCCAGTAATAAGATTGAACATGAAAGCTAGAGTTTACTTATGAGCATATAAGGTATATGTGTGGGAGTTGAAGTTCAAAATAAAGAGAGTAAGGGGATTATGATAATCACAATCACCCACACCAATGAGAGTTGAATTACATTATGAATTCAGAACGAGTTATACGAGCGTATTATTATGAATAAATGAGATGTAAGGTAGATGTGGGAATCATCTCTCAACGAAATAAACTACAACTTAAGATCATGAAATAGAGATGGTGAAGGTCGAGAGCACGAGAATATTGACAACCATATAAGGTTGAACAAAATATATTGCACATTTAACAATGGGTTTGCAAAGACATGAAAGATCATGCTAATAGGAAACATCGGGTTGAAATGCAAGGGAGATTAAATAATATTGAATAGTATCAAGTTTTGAGGATGAGACAAGCAAACAAGAATTAATATAAATGGGTATTCTTGCAAAAGATAAACTATGGTTGCATGGTTTAGATGTGATGTTCGAAGCTTCAAACTTCTGTCGCTGGCAGTTAATCCCATAAATCATTTATTCAAGGTATAGAGCACTTATTTTGACAGTGATCTTGTACAACTCTCTGTCCATAGTATACAACCATAAGATTCTGTCTTTCTTCTTCGTATAAACCTGAGGTTCCCCACGGGGACACAATTGATCAAATAAATCCTTTACAACTCATCCACTGAATCTGTAATTCTTTGAACTCTGTTAGGGATTATATGATAGGGATTTTGAAAATGAGTTAAGTACCTTGAACTAGACTGATATGAAAATCAATGTTTCTTGGGGAAAAACAGTCCTAAAAATCCTCAGATGAAACATCTCTAAATCCACAAACTGTAAATATGGATATGGATATATCGAGTGTGGTTAACAAATCACTAATATTCAATGCATTACTAACATAATAATTCACTTGCTTGCACAATGTAATTGAGGGGATAAATAGGGATTTTCTTCCATCGGCCCGCAGATACGCACGTTTAGCCAATCACCCTCTCTCAGGCTAACCTTAAGATCCTTACCAATCATCGTAGTCCTGTAAGTACGCAGTCAGTTCACTCCCATAACGATACCAGATCTGTCAATCAAACTGGATTGAATGTCCAATGAATATGGTTCTAGCAATACAACTAGAGGCATGTGTATAAAAGATAAACATTCAACTGCCTACTGGTCTCAATAAATTGAAATGACAGAGGAGTAATCCAAAATGTAAAGAGATGTAACCACAACATGAACTCTTACAAAGATATTTCTTTATTGGTTAGAAAGGACCTACATGTAAGATGAATGAATGAAAGGACGAAGAATCGAAATGAAAGAGGCAAGCATAGAAATGACCTGTAGCATAAACAAGACATACAGTTTATTCATGATGGTCATGATAGTAAAGTAAATAATCGATGTTATGAAGTTGAGAGAGAGTATTAACTAATGAAGGTGAAGAAATATAACAGGTTACCAAAGCGACTTTTGAAAAGTCATATGACATCCGTATATGAGTAAAATGATGAAGATAAGGGTCAACACTATTAGAAGGAAAATTTTATTCATCTGATGTTTGAAAGGACAATATGTCAAGATGAAGGGGTCAATCTTATGACTGAACATGATGACATCCATCAATAAAACAATTTGTAATAAATGGAAGTCCTAGGTAGGCATATAAATTTCAAAACTGCTGGCAGATAAAAATAGCACCAATCGTTGTTTATCATTAATAAGATAGTCTATATTAGTAAAGAAAGGATTATCGAAATGACTTGAGTAATGACATGTAGTTACGACCAGGGAGTAGTATGCTAACATGATGTTACGGTGCTATAGAAACATGAACAATATGGATACATTTAATTGCTGCAAAGGCACTCAATGACTGGCTCTGAAGCAACCAAGGGCTTTACAAGCAATAAATGAATAGTGCCCAAATAGAACCAATGAGTTCAAGTAGGTGACAGTAAAAATATGAACATAGTGATGACTGAGCTGCAAGTAGAGTGAGTCAAATATACTTAGGAAGAACTGCAAATCACACAGGAATGCACACTAGGGGTCATTATAGGCTCCATTATGGAAATAGAGAATTAAACGGTTATGATTGTCAGAGTTTGAATCGCCTATAAGAAAGGTTGCTCAGATGTATTTGAAAAAGTCCCTAAAAACCACATATAAGAATTTCCATAAACACTCCATTACATATCAAGAGAGTATGAGCAGCAAAGAAATGATGCCTCGGAACAATTCAAGGTAATTAGGGCATAAATAAGTCAATTTCAGGAACTAATAGGAGCATTGCTGATGTAAGACCTCTTAGTGTCAAGACCAGATGATTCCGATACATGACAGCTTAATCTTACTTGTACCACCCATATAATACCAAGTAGCACACCATAAGCTACTAATTATTATCACCATACATAAGCACTCATTGTAGTGTTCATCTCATATTAGTTCACCTCAAAGATATTGCCCCACAAGGCATTTTCTCATCTAGAGGTTTACATCGAATTTGACACTATATTAATCCCTTAAGAAGTTGCAAATGGTATCCCCACATTGGGTTTCAACCATCACTATACCCAGGAGTATGTATATTAACACACCTCAACAAGACTCTCGAATCTTGGGGCAAAACGGACAGAGTTTCGCCTAAAAACTCATTAAAACCCAGGCTTAAAGCCTTACAATAGATACCTGAAATGGAGAGAAATACTTTAATAGCTCAACAGCCACACGCTGGAGGTCATAACTCAACGGGTTACACACCTGGAGTGTACAATTACAGAAGTTTAAACAAATAAGAGAAATAAAATATGCAATACAACTCCCAGATAAATGAGAACATGTCTCACCAACGGGTGACCCAAATGGTTCCACAGTCCACTTTGCTTATGCTCGAATCTTATGATATTCACAAATGATTGAGTCACCCAAATGAAAATGGTTTCTCCATATATGCCCATACATATGAACTTATAGTCAACAACTCATTTAACTGGTCCAACATAAGTCATACACACCTTGATAGCTAAGTCATAAACACTTGATAGCTCACAGTGGCTTACTCTGATACCAAATCTGTAACGCCCCCAAATTACTAATGATATAATTTACGGAACATTGCAGTGGAAGACTTAATAATAGAAGGCGCTACTACCGTCCTAATGAGGATAAGGCTCACTGAAACGATTTAATCTTGCAACTCATATTCACAATCACAAAATCTATTAAATGAAACACTTTAAGACTAAAGTCCATAATAGTTCAACTTCGACACCATCAACTTAATCATACCATGTGATAACTTGTACTCCACACTATACAAGTATATTGAATATAGATCCAACTTGACCCTGAGGTCGATTCCAATATTCATGCTATGCTGAATCCACTGTGAGCATCCGACGAGTTCTAAAAGGGCTTGCTAAATGGAGAAACATGTGATACTTCATCACCTAAAATGGAAAACATGAAAACAATTCGAAAATATGAGCAAAAACTCAGTCCATACATTCCTGTATTGTAAAATGAGCATAGAAATACTGTTGATGGGTACCCGTCTTTGTAATTCATTTAGTTGGCAATAACAATGAAAATGAAAGTAATATGAAACTGATTTGCTCATTATTATCTGGATGTGAACCCTTTGTACTGATATGATCTATACATAGGTGTACACCTGTCAATTCGATCAAGAGCTGGCCTGAAGCCGTGCGGGTAAATGATGGGCTGACGCCCTATAGATGATAACTGACGGGGTCATACGTTAAATGGCAAATCACTGTATAAACTGATTCATTGATGAACTCATTAAGAGTTGTAACTTGATAAACATGATCTATTTTCTGAAGATACAGGCAATGGACGTACCTTGAATCTTTAAAAATATCATCTAACTTGATACAAGTCAGCTGTTTCATAAATGTCATCTGACTTGATAAATATGTTCTGACTTGATAACACTTATGCATAATAGGGAACGATAACTAGGCCTTAACTCTGTTTCATGTTTCAGAAATGTCATTGTAAGTATGTGTAGTCAGTAAATGATCTTTACTCGCATAATTAAGTAAGTAAAGGTATATGTAATAGAAATTGAGTAATTAAACGGTATACATAACTTGTGTATTTCAATATAACTTCAAAATTGAATTGATGAAAGTAATTAAATTTGACATAAAGTAAATAAAAGTAAAATAGTCCACAATTAGATAAATGAGATTACAAGGGAAAAGGCCTTGATGATGACAATTGAGAGAGTGGTTGTGACCTTTTCTAAAATAGGTTATTAATATGGGTTTAAGGCTTGCAGCTGTATAACTGGATACAAGATAACAGCGAATAAACTAGATTGGCTTAATAAATACATTTGATATATTCTGAAGTGAGTAAGTAATAAAGGTTTGAGGCCAAGAGAGATATATCTTGGTTCAAATTAGCATAAACTATGATAACCTGGTCTGAGAAATATGGTTTCTGAGTCACAACTCTCCCACTTCTCATATTTCCTTTATAAATTCATTCGATATAGAATTCCACCCCAAATGAATCATTGAACTCAATAAAAGCTATTAAGCTCACTAAATGTGGTATTTTCTTGGTAAAATCCATAAATGATTCAAAGCTCATAAATAAGCTCTCAAATTGTATATTTGTCTTCTTCTTTCTCATTAATCAAGTAAAAGCCTCATGAAAGTCCATGAATATTCATTTTCCCTTTAAATGACCTTACTTGGCCCAAAATACACAAAATAAGTGCATGATCAATCTCACTTAATCTTTATTATTGCTTCTAAAAATCACCAAACTCAAAATACTCAACCAAATTTCATGAAATCTTACAGGAAATTCAAACATAATATGGAAAATCTCTAAGAAAATTTTTAGAATTTTCCTCCAAGTATACACTGCATAGAAATTGCAATAACAACCTGATTTACACCCAAGCAGGTCTGTTCACTTCAAAAATCCATAACTTTCATTCTAGATCTCAAATGGAGACCTAAGATCCCAATATGAAAAGATTAAGAAGTCCCCAAAAATGTTGATTTACAATACAAAATATGATTCCCACAATAGGGTTCCCAAAATGGGACTAAAACACAAGTGTATCCAGTTTTGATCTCATTCTGCGCAGTTTTGGTAAAATGATCATAACTTTTTCCACATACCTCAGATTAAGACAATTCAAGAGACATTTGAAAGCTAACACACTGAGATATCTACCCCCCAAAAATCATAATTTTTCAATAGGCCAATCATTACCAGTTTAATCCCAAAATCAGCTCTAATTTTCTAAAATTTTTGCCCTTCACTGATTTAACTTTCTCTTCCTTTTTTCATATGAAACTCACTTGAAAGCATTTCAAATCACCACTATCAGATATAAAAAAATCATTTAAGGCCTCATATACATATCCCAACTCTAAACAACTTCATTAATACATAATTACATAATTCGTATTCAAAACATGGCAGTTTCCTTCAAAATTCCATAACTCACTGACTACATGTCCAAAATTCATGAAAATTTGCCAGAAAATCCCAAATAATATAGAGAAACTACAGTAAAACTTTTAGAAGTTTTGGACAATCCTATAATTGCCAGAAGTTTCGACAGTGGCATTTAAACAAATGCAAAATCATGAAAATCATGCTCTTGATCAAATACCCATGACTCCAAACATCTTCGAACTCAATAAAAATTGCACAATAACTATCAATTTGATCATCCAAACATAGCTCATAAATAAAATAGCCATAAAACTCAAGATAAAATAAGTTAGGGTTTGGGAGAAACCTCACTTTAGGCTTGAATTAGAGAGAGCAGGATGCTGTTTTGAGTGATTTGAGGGGTTGGACAAGATAGCTAGTAGCAAGCGGAACTTGGGGCAGTAAGGAGGTGGCCGAAAAAGTGGCCGGAACCACCAGAACTGGCAACACAAAGGGGCAGTAGCTGCTGCCCCTGTTTCTGCCCAACCCAGACCGTGAGGATGGGAGAGAAAGTGGAGAATGGGTTTTGATATTTTGCTGATTTTTTTTTGTGTGTAAAAATGGCCTATTAATTGATACATGTGGCTGAAAAATTTTCGTCCAAAAAGTAGCTT